>NDXB01013223.1:81146-96431 GCA_002631895.1 Agapornis roseicollis | reverse complement strand
GGAAGCAGGGGAGGGCAAGAAGGGGGGTTGAATGAGTGAACGAGCTGCGTGGGTTTAAACCACAACAGGACCCCAGTAAGAGAAAGACATGGATCTGCTGGAATGGGTCCAGAAGAGGGACACAGAAATTAGCAAAAGGCTGGAAGAGCTCTCAATGAAGAAAGGCTTAGAGAGCTGGTGTTGTTCAGCCTGGAGAAAAGCTCCAGGGAAGCCTTACTGCAGCCTTTCAATACTTAAAGGGAGCTTACTTGACAGATGGGTACAGACATTTTAACACAGCTTGTAGCAACAGGACAGAGGGTAAGTTCTAAACTAAAAAAAAAAAAAAAGGATTGTTAGACTAATGTAAGGGTATTCTTTTTTTTCATTATAAGGCTGGTGAGGCACTTAATAGGGTGCCCAGGGGGATGCTAGATGGCCCCATCCCTGGAAACATCCAGGGTCAGGCTGGCCAGAATTCTGAACAACCTGGTCTAGTGGAAGGTGTCTAAGCCCATGGCAGAGGAGCTGTATTACATGGCCTTTAAAGGTCCCTTCCAACCCAAACCATTCTATGATTTTATGAGTAGATGACAGCTAAAACTTGCATAAAAGGCAGTGTAATCAATATAACCACCATGATCCATATACCTTGAGTAGCTCCACAACTGTCTCTGCAAATCCAACAACATACATTGCTACTGCAACAGCATTGGCAAATGCAAAAATCAGACCTATGGCACCACCAAACTCCGGCCCCAAACTTCTTGAAATTAAGTAATATGCTCCACCAAATGAGAGANTACTGCAACAGCATTGGCAAATGCAAAAATCAGACCTATGGCACCACCAAACTCCGGCCCCAAACTTCTTGAAATTAAGTAATATGCTCCACCTGAAAAAATGAGAGAGAGACAAAAATACCTGCAATGTGATAAAGTGTGAGAACAGTCATTAGCAGTTTAAAGTTTATACAAGCAAGATGCTATTCATGCTTGCATCTTCCCTGATGTATTAGAAAATAACCCAAAACTCAGCACTTCTGGGACAGGCATGCTGAAGTTTCAGGAATATTTCAAGTTTTCAAGACACCAGTTGGAAATAATCCCCTGACTCATGCACCACATCATATTATTCAGCTACGCAACCAGTTCTGTGGTTAAAAAACAAACTATAAAACAGAAATAGCAGTATTACTGGGCTTTTTATTTCAAAACACTCAAAGCATTTCTGCATAGTTCTACTATTATACATTTTTATTAGCTACAGCTCAGAAAACTGGCAAAGGAGACTGTAATAAACTCACTCAACCTCCAAACCTCCATAATTGGGTTTTTTAAAGTTCTGCTGTTAAGGGAGTTTTCTGCCCCTCAACAGGACTCTCAAGTCACATTGCCACTGAATTTTCAGAACTTATTCTTTGTACTTTTGCGCTTGTCAAATACAACATCTCAAACCCAACATGCGACAAATGGACATCCTGAGTATCCACAGCATTAGAGTGAAAATTAAAATAAAATGTAGCAAATGCACATTCTTCCAATTTAAGGCTAAGCTTTTTAGAAGCCACAGAATTCTCCAGCTCCAGTCTGAAGTAACTGAGTGCACATTAAAAATTTGCAACAGGAAATCCTTAATTTCACTGAGCTACAGTTGTTGGGCAAAACATATGTAAGTATCCAGCTTTGATGTACTTTGCAAATGAGAACGCTAACATAAGAACGGTATTACTGTAATGTAAGATTTTCACAGGAACAGCTGTGATTTTGGTTTACAGTTTTCTCCATTCAGCACTTCAAATTTTCTAATGAATTATTATTTTGCAAGAGTGACTCTAAAAACAAAATGGTTCTCAGATGAACAAGAAAATCTGGTATGTACAACGCAATTTGGAAAAAAAAAAACACAACACAAAAAAACAACCAAAACAAAGAAGGACATTTAGATATTAAGCTTAACATAACACTAAGATTCCTGCTGGGTCTGTTTATGATAGTGAGGTTTTTCTATTCATTCTTAATCAAAAGAGTTTTACAAACTTCTTTAATTCCACCATATTTTCTAGTAGTAGCAGTTCTGTAATGTCATGAAGCAAAGGCATCAAACATTTACAAAGTAATTTTGTAGGAATTGTTGACAACCACACATAAACCATGAAAGAGAATGACCATCACCCTATTGTGTATAAAAACAAAATCCCAATAGAACAGGAACACAGCCATGTATGCTCTCATGTAGTTGTAGCTTACCCTTCTATAGGATGTAGTTTTTTATTAGTAAATTTTATCTCAGGGCATGAATATATATGAGCACACATGCGTACCCTTAAACCACCAGTGCAGATGTAGGAGAATATCAAGAACCTATTCACTCCTGGATATGTGCATCTCAGAATGTTTGCATTCCAAAAATTCGTAATAGGCAATGTTTCTTCCGCAGTGGAAAAGCAAGCCAATATTAACAATCTAATTAGGAAACCATTAGTGGCTTTTCATTAATTACATGTCTGCTTAATAAAATACAGAATATAGGGAAAACTCAGCTCCTCAGAAAACTAACTGCTCCTAATATTTATCCACACAGTTTTATCTCTAATGCTAAAAAAATGGAAAATAAATTAGGTTTCATATTCGAGGTGTATGCTTCAGAGTGATGGAAGTTTTATAGGCTTTTTGACAGTAGGTTTACCTCCTCTTACAAACCCATTTGTGGCTATTGCTGAAGTAGACAGTCCTGTAATAGTCGTCACCACAGTAGCCATTCCAATAACAATAACAGACAGACCTTTTGGAAAAAAAGAGTGTAAGTCCAGTAGTATTAAGGTGCACAAATCTTCAACTAAACTTGATTTAAATAATTAGTCTTGCAAATACAACATGAATTTACTGTGGGTGGTCCCACACATTCAAGCAAAAGGCTTCCTCACTTCCCTTTAGTACATAGAAATTTCCAGGATACAACCAAAATTGGATAAACATTATCTTTAATCAGCAGGGTAAAAGCTGTAACCTACAGCTTCAAGAAAATACATGCCTTTTGCATATGAGGTACTTTCTGCAGTCCAAAACTAAGCTAAGCCTTCAAAGAAAATTGTTATGTATGTCCTGGGTTGAGCAGTAGCAGTCAATTTTTCTCCTTCTTAGTAGCTGATGCAGTTTTTATGTTTTTACTTTCAGCGTGGAAACACAGCTGATAACACCAGTGTTTTTTTTTTTTTTGTTGTTGTCGCTAAGTAATGTTTATTCTGAGCAAGGACTTTCGGAGCCTCATGTTCTGCCAGAGAGTAGGGAAGTCAGGTGGGTAATAGGGTCAGAGCACTTGACCCAAACTGACCAAAGAGGTATTCCATACCATAGCACATCATGCCCAGGATGTAACTGGGAGTTACCCAAAAGGGCTAGTGCTCTAGGGGGCGGGGTGTCATGAGTTATCTGTCAGTGGTTGGTGAGATGCTATATTCTTTTCCCTTGTTATTTCCTTTATCATTATTATTCTTGGTGGTAGCAGCAGTGATTTGTGTTACACCTTAGTTACTAAACTGTTCTTATCTCAACCTGTGGAAGTTGCATTCTTTTGATTCTCCTTCCCATCCCTCCGGGAGCAGGGGGAGGGCAAGAAAGGGGGGTTGAGTGAGTGAACGAGCTGCGTGGCTGGGTTTAAACCACAACAACGTACTACACTTGTCTATACACAGATTTTGATAACCAGAAATTAAAATTTTATCATTAAAGTTCACTGAAGATTTACAGATGTCAATTTTAAATTACGTAACTTACAACTAGATGAAAAAGCCCAAGTAACTTCACACTGCTCATTTTGAATAAGGGTAAACTATCTTTAAAACCAGCAATATTAAGGATATTTTCTACCTCTCTGTAAAGTGTAAGCTCAGGATCAACACTTCTTTTGCATCCCACTTAAAGAGTGACTAAAATAAAATTACAGCATTAGTGTGCATACCTATGCCAGCTTGTCCTACAATCCACGAAAGTCTAATGAAGAGCATCACCCCCCAAATATTTAACATACATCGTACCTAAGATAAAACAGAAATTTACACAGGTTAGGTCTTACAGTCATTTCCACTAGCTCTTAATTTCAGTTTTTAATATTGTTGAAATTATTTTGCAGTCTTTATTCACTGCTTTTCACATTTTCACAAAAATATTTGAGTTTGATTTTTTTTTTTTAATTAGACATGGTTTAGTTAAAAAAAAAAAGGAACCTAAAGATGAATAAAAATTTATTATCTTAAAACCAGGTAATTTACAGTATTTCAGTACTTGACAACTGCAGTATGTCTTAACCAAATAAAAATTTAGACCCCCAAGCTTCAGGATCTGACTGACTAAAAATAAGACTTCATAATCTAGAGAATATGAAGTCTACAGCCCCACTTCAGATCTTCCAAAAATACCCCCCCAAAACTGCACTAAACCAGTACCCTATTAAATAATTCATTCTTTTTTTATAAAACAAGCACCTACCACACCTTCCCACCCTACTACTTCTTTTTATCTTACAAAACAGCTGCACACCAACAGAATGGTGGTGGTAGTGTGTATTTTTTATCTTTGCATTTTAAACGCTTAGTCCTCATTAAAATACTTTAACACTGTACAGAATTTAGACAGAAAACTACAAACACAACTCAGGACTCTCTTATCTGAAGAGTACGGTATCAATCCTACAAAAAGTTTAGATGGCCATTAGGACTAGAAATGAGACAAGGACCTCTCCAAAGCACAAAAGTAAAAAGTTCTCAGATTTAGGAAGTCTTTCACAAAATGTATATCAACTGAGGTGAAAATATTCACCCAGGCAGCCTACACCTATTAGGAAACACTAACTGCAACTTTCAAACCACTGAAAAAGAAACTTTTAAATATACTTTGGAATAAAATGGCCAGCAAGTTTTATCCCATGACTCTTTTTAATACTTTGAGTTGTTGCTTACAAAAATAACCCAATAGAGGATTTGGGTTTGGAGACATTCAAAGTCAGCTTCGTATCTGCTTCAAAATGATAAACTCTGACCTTGGTTGGGGTACCTTAGTAGAAGCCTGTAATACGCATTTCACAGCTACTACAGGCACTCTCCTTCTCCCATATGAATGAATATGGCTGCTTCAAGACTTGTAAGGAAATTGCTATTACACAGTGGAAGACTGCTGAACTAAAGCTAGATATTTTGAATGCTCAAGTTCAATATATTTTAACTAACTGCTGCAATTGCAACCATCACTATAAATTCTTTCAATTTTGGAGAATGCATATTAATCATGGTTTCTCCTTGCCAAAATATTAAGTTAATATGCACTTGTAATAAAATCCCCCATGACCACTTTAATTTTTCACTATTCCAGATGGGGGCAGACTCGGTTTTCTTCCCCCAAGACTATACTGCTCTGTATTAAAACTTCCATACCTTAGGAGAAGACTACTTTTTGTACCAAGTTCAATAAAATTTAAATACTTAATCTGAGTCAAGTTTTGCCAGATACAGGTAGGTACCCTGCTCAACACATTTTTTGTTTCTGTGAAGTAAAACAAATAGAAATCAGGTTTGCTAACACTTCAATCCAAACTCCTACAGACTCAAGGTGAACACATTTGAAGTGTATTCACTCCATTTGCCTTTGTCACTTCAGATTTGTATTTTCTACTACATATGAATAGTTACATAGTATTTTCCCTTCTCAGAACTTACGCAACTTCAAAATCACAAAACCAGTGCTAAGAAGCCATTATAACTTGAAAACTTAAGTCCTGAAGTATTCTTTTCCTTAAAATTCAGTACGAGAAACCCTACCCAAAATTATGGCATTTTTCACATCTCTCATACATATGATCTTTTCTTTAAACAGCATTATCACAATCCCTCTCAAAAAAAGACTAATAGATCAAATCTGTAAGAAACTGAAGCAGAATAACCAAACTTACCAATACACCTTTTATCCAGCCAAACTTGACCACTCCTTTGCTATCAGGTGTGTAAGAGGCAGTAGCTTCCCCAGCTGGTGTGCCTTCCTCACCATTTGCATAGCCATCTTCAAAAGGCTCCTTGAGGGGGAAAAAAAATAATATTACAAAAAAAAAAAAATCTTTTATGTGATTAACAGAGTAAAGGGGGCATTTAATACATTGTAAGAAAATTCATTTACTTGTCCAAACAGAAAAGTTAAAGAATGATACAGCAGAAGTGTTAGGCTTTTCTTTTCCATTCCCTGCATGACACATCTCAGAGATTTCAAGGTATGCAAAAAAACCAAACTTACACAGAAGATTTGGGAATTCTGCTTCACTCAGGGCAATCTGCTCGCAGTCAGAATAATAAATATTTTTAAGAATCAGTTCTACAGCACTAACAAACAAACACAAGGTCTTTTCGGAAAAAAAAATCCCACAAAATTTCAAATTAAGTGATTTGTACAGCACGGGAGGCTTTACTTCTTAATCTGAAAGCATGTATGTTCCACCACAAGTTACTGGTCTCAGCTACAGTATTTCCTGTAGTTCAGACTTTGCTGTCATTTGATCGATTTTTACTGAAATAAATTATTCACCTCCTGGCAAACTATTCTACTATTCATTGTAAGCTGATGCTGCTAGAAAGGAGGGTGAATTTCAAGAGAAGAAGGGAACATAAGTCTCTTCCCTAACACTTTTCCTGCTTTAAAATGAAGGAAGACAGATGTCGTAATCATCAGTTTCATGGATGAAGACCAACTTGTGGATTTCCTTTACAATTAAACAAACTCCCAGCCTTACAATGCAGAAATCTTAACTGTTTAATATATATTAAAATAAACGTGTGTGTCTGTAAACAATACAATCTGCAAGCAATAAAAGTGTGTGCATATACATAATGTCGTATGCTTACTCTTGAAGCAGCAGGGGTTTTTTGTCAAGCCAGGTGAACACCTGAACATACGAACTCAATTTCCTACGCTTGCTATAACAAATCTGCAGGCAACACTTTAAGAAAAGTTTGTTAGTTATCCAAGGCAACAAGTATAAAGAGTTAACATACCAGAAAGACACTGAATACCATTCAAAGAATACTATTAACAAACCAGCTCAAGCAGTATTTGTGAAGCAGCCTGCATTCCAGAGGTCTTAGAAAACACTTAAGTAATTAGAGGTTCAATCCCAATGAGGTCAACGGCAAAACTCCCATTCACTAAATAAGATGCAAAATAGTCTGGACCTAATCTATGCTTTCAAGAAGTATGCTTTATGCTGAATGGACACAGTAAGAAAGTTTAATGTGAGATACTTTATTAAATTGCTCCTCTTCCTGACACATTAACATCAAATATACCTTCAGCATAAAGTCCAGAGGAAGTATTTATAAATAGTCATTCTGAAAGGTGTCATCCATATGCTCTCACAATCAGCAGTAAACATAGAAAGCAGACTGAAAAAAATTATCTGATTATCTCAACCTTATCCAACAGTCATTAGTACATATTCACATCAGTGCTTCTCAATGACTCTGATTACGAAATTTGCTTAAAAACAGGTACACCTGCAACACATCTGGAGATCCTGTATGGCATAAGCTTTATACAAGTAGGCAGAATCATGATCAGTTTTCAGATTGTTACCTTTCTGAGAGAGGTTTCTTAAATAATATGTTTCTTGTCTCCTAAAGGGCTTAGATACATGTGTTGTACAAATCTGTAGATTTTTATATGCACATGTGTGCATATACACACATGTATATCACACATTACATACATTAAACAGAGGACAAAAAGAAATGTAACACAGAATTACTGAGTTTGCTGAACCACAGCTCTCTGGGACAGAGGAGAACTAATGGTTGTAACCTCGAGAGATTTGCACAGCCTTTGATCAATGTATATACTGATTTGCTGATTACTTGTGTTTACACACACAAAACAAATCAAGAAAGAAGTCAGGTGTGATCCACCTATAGTGCCAAGAACATAACAACAAAGCGAGGATCAAAATACAGAATTACCTTGCTGCTACATTTAAGATTTTATACAGAATGTACCACAGCAGCTCTATTTCAAGAAAAGTAATGCTAATTAACTAGTTTTAATTTAACAGAGACAGCCACAAGCTGCTCACTTGCCTAATGCTAACCTGCCTAAACAAGAACTGAGGAAATGCAAAGACTTCTAATCAGGCTTCTTACCTAATTCAGACACACCTTAAAGTCACAACAAAAAAGAGTAAGCCTACATACTGCACTACTCTGATGCCCTTGAGTACTCATCCTTCAGATGACTTTCCTAGAAATGCAAGAATAAACCTCTGAACTGCCCATAGGTATTAAAATCTCCCTTATCAAGGTTCTGCTGTTCCCAGCAGCACTGATGGTAAGTTTCTCCTCACTTTCTCCAGCCACCATCAGTAGTTAGGAAGAAAAAAGATATATTAAAAACAAAAAACAGGTTAACAAAAATGTTCACAACCATGACAACAGATCCTCTAACCAAGGATGCAACAGTTGTTACTATTCCTTCATATAAAATCTATCCTCATTTCTCACAGAAAAGCATCACATTATACTTGGAACAAATTAAATTTTCAAGCATTACATAAAGAGATTTACAATTATATTATCTAAGCAGATTTTATGCTTTGGCCAAGAAACCTGCCAACAAAAAGGCATACCATGTCTTTAATAAGAAAGAATAAAATCGTTCTTTGAAAAGACAGGTCAGGTAAGATCAAGGAAGGGCTAGAAGAAACCTGCACCACTAAGTTTTATGAGAAGGTGGAGACTATCCTACCATCTAGTGTCAAGAGACAATTACATTCTTCAGCACATTACCATGGCTGGCCAGGTACTAGTAGGAACTGCAGACATTGGCCTCTAGAGGTCACTTCCAACCTCAACCATCATGTGACAGCTACACATTTTACTGTAGTGCTCAAACAAGCCAACAGCTCAGCCTGCTGTATTCTGGAAAGAAGATAATGGCTGGCAAATTTTTAGTTATCAGTTACCAGATCAGGTCCAAGATATGCACACTGCGAACACAAGAAAGTTTTGTTCTGTTTGTCTTGTCTCTCCACACCATGCAATACTTCCTAGAAAATATTTTGAAGCACACACAATATGTAATAACTGAAAGGTTACTGGTGGTTATCCGTGTCAGTGGGTGCCCAATAAAACAGAACAGATATTACAGTGTGGGCACAAAAATATTCCATACACAAGGCTCCAAGTTCGTCCCTTTAATGCAAGATTTAAAGCACCACTGTGGTCTCAGCTGCAAATCAAGCAGGAACAGTGTTTTTCATGCTTGTGCTCATGAGGAAACAATGCTTTTACTCAAGTCACATACCGAATGGAAAAAACTGCACTAGCACTATTTTAGAACTGCAATCCATGTATGATAAGATCTTCATAAGCAGTAAAAAAACACTAACGCATTGTGGGTTTGGAGGGGGTGTGACAAAAGGGGAAAGAAACAGTTTTAGCATTCAGATCAAAAATGCTCTTGTCAACACAACTTCGTATCAAAATACTCTTCTATCCAATCACTCCAAAGAACAGTTGGAGTTATGGTGTTTACTTACACTGTTAAAGACAAAATAAGACACATTAACATGCTGATAATTCTATCATACACTGACATAATTTAGCCAAGAAACAGTTAAACTCTGTTCCTACACAGAAATTTCCATTGCTGTATCACAGTGCACTGAAAAGTACAGATAGTCTACTATTTCATCTCCAGTAATGCATCATGACAATAAGTTATTTGTGCCAATTGTGAATAGCCTCCACATTTATTAGAATTGGATTAGTAATAAGAAAAGATTTGTTAGCCAGAAGAGCTCTGAGATTTTTCACACACATCTAGAAACACACTCACATATTGAAATTTCTCACTGGTAAAAATGTCTATTTAGTTTTATTGAGAATTCTTGACAGTAGTGTATGCCATGCAGGAAGTATATTTGTGGTGAACTTACCTAGAGCCCATCTTAAATGCAACATACTCAAGCTATACTGAACCATGAGGCAGTACCAGAATAAACATATATGAACTCTTCTGCTCTCACTTCTTTTCAAATACAACATGGAAGCCCCAAGTAAAGGAAAGAAAGGACAACCAACTCTGTTTTTAAGATTACATGATGGTTTTTCAGGCAGACTGCTTCCTTTGCGGTTTACCCGATTTGGCATGTCCCAAATAGTAACTTCTTTAGCTAACTGGTCCAATTGTCATTACTCTTGTGCAAAGAGAGAAGGCCAAAAAAGCATCTGAGCATTTAACATCTCTTTTCCATCTCTCAAGTTTGACCAGTTACAGGTTTAGTACATGCCATACAGTATGAGGGCTTCTCCTTGTACAAATTCCTTAGAAAGGGTTCACAACAGTAGCTTTTTCTTGTTGTAGCAGGATACAGTACTGAAGCTGTTTTAAGTAGCTAGTACTATCAAGATGTTAAAGTGAATCAAGACCCCTATATTCCCAATCTCCAGTTTCTGCAAGGAAATATAAACATGGCATTCCGCTATACATAATCAAGAGAATAGCAACTTACATTTAAAACTGCTTTGTACTTACATGTTCTGATACTGACCATGGTGATCCCACTATTTAATATGCTTACTGAGGACAAAGTAAGGGAAACCACCAGAGAACTTTCACCAACAGATATACCTACAAAACAAGTCTGTACAGCAATGCGCCTCTGTCCTTACCACCTACCGTCAAAGCCTCAACAGGATCATGCTTTTACCTGCTGGAAGCTTTGAGGTTAGAGATGCCTGCAGTAATCATCACAGACAGTGGAACCCTTCTTCGCAAGGGCAAGAGACTTGACACTCCTTCACTGTATCTTACAGCATTACTGCCAAGCTGTGCACTAATACCATAACAATTAATTGTTACCATAACAATTTTCCATTTCCATTTCCCAAATACTAACTTTATTGGCATGCCATTTTTAAGAAATTCTTTTTTGTGGAAAAAAGCAACCCTTAACACGTACTGATCCAGATGTAGCATGGCATCTGTCTCAACACTGGAAGAATTGTTACTTAGAAAGATTAATACACTGTGCAGCAACTCCATAGCTGCACAGAGTTAAGACTACAGCTACTTAAGTATAAAACTTGACAGTACAGAAGTTTTTCCAGAGTTAATACAGCTTAAAATATAAATGTCAAAAACTCTTATTTCATGTGTTTTTTGCTTTTCTAATTCTAACATACTTCAGGCAGAGTGTGCATAAAAGTGATAAAGTGGAAACAACAGAAGAATTCATGACCGTTTTACCCCAGAAGATGCCAACATTTCCCTTGATTTTTCAAAACTACAAGTTTTTTCCCTTCTGTAGTGAACTTCTGGATTCTTCTTCCCACCTCACCTAACATTTCTAATTATTTCGACAAAAGGCTTAACAAGTGCTATGTATTGGATGCATGAAATAACCACACAGAATAATCCTGCTGACATAGGCATTTGCCTCTGATGAACTGAGAAAACCTCTACAAATACTTTGCACTGGTATTAATATATTTAAATTTGATCCTGCACTACCCAGCTTTTAAATGTTGACTGTAGCACACTAAACTCTATCAAACACATCTGTTCTTTAGACACTGCTTTTGCAGCATTCTAATATTTGCAGTCATAAAATCCCCAGTCTGTGCCTAAGGGCCAGATTTGATAAGCTGGTTATTTTGTGTTTTAATGCTTTTATCTAACCAGCAGTGAAAGAAACCAAAAGCAATGTGTTTCCTTTCCAAAACATCTAAATCTCTATTGAATGGCTTTAAGCTTATTGTTGTTGAGGCACATAAAAGAGTTCTGCAATTAACACTTTTATCAAGAAAAGTCTCCAATTTGATTTTCTGATTGAAAGTACAAAGTATTTCAGTACTTATGTATGTGATCAGAAAAAGAAGCTCTCACCAGATTTTAACTTGATCCAGCGACACTATTGTTTATAACCATTTTTTCAATCAACCACTGTTGAAAATGCCTGAGATGCTGTTGTTAACTTTGCCCTGTAGACTAATAACAAATCATTGCAAGTTTTTAATACTAAGTTTGAAAAAAATCTGCCGGGTCTGAATTTTCAAGTGTGGTTTGTATGTTTTCTGGTTTGGTTTAAAGGAAAGAAACAGCTCTACGACCAAGTTCATACTGCAGGCAGTAACTTTGAGTATCTTTGTCTACGTGACACTTTAAGAGAACCGTCACTACTGGCACTGAATTTACAATTTGTAAATTGCTCACATCAACAATACTGTTTCTGACAGCTATTTTCTTCTCTATACTGATCTGTCTCAGAAGCGTTAAAAGTTTTTTTTAGATATCCTCATTGATTTCATTTATGCCAACCGTTTACTTAAGCTTCCCATTAGAAGCCCAGAGCTATGCAGTATGGATATTCATATTTACCTGACTGGAACAGTTACTTCTTAAGAAAGGCAACTTGCTATTTAGACCCATCAAATGATACAGATGTATCTTGTTAGACCTAGGAACTGGAAAATAACACAATTGAAACTCAGCTGCTATGAAAGTAAAGTAGTTAGGAAAAAACCCACATGCCTTCTACATCTCTCACTGGTTTTGAAAACACTCTTTCTGGCCTATCCTAAACGTTTTCAGAAAACTATCACCTTGTTACAGAGCAACAGCTGAAATTATTATAAAGCCAGAAAACTAATTCTTTGAATTAAAAAAAAAAATTAAATAATCTGCAGTACACCTGACCTTCAAATACTGCATCCCATTCTAGTCCCTCCTCAAGAATCCCCTGCTGGAGTTAAGAATGGCAATAGGGTTATCATGAGTTAGTACGGGAACTAAGAACTAGCATGCCCAACTCACAATAAATGCTTTCTTATAGCTCTCATTGTGATGAAGGAACACTGAAAGAGCAAATTCTAAAACTGAAATTAGGTTATCAATTTCTATGTCTTATTAGGTTATCAATTTCTATGTCCTAATTACATCACTCATTTACATCTTAGAGCAGATGTAGTAGACTGAGTATTTAGTACCTCAAACAGGGTGATAATCCAAATGAACACAGTTACCTTTCACTTCCAGACTTCAAGACACAAAAACAGTGTAGCTTCAACACATACCTAGAGCACTTCACAAACTCCTGCTAATTTGTTAGTTAAAAATAAACTTGTTAAGTTAGTAACACAGATTCAGGTGTACAGGTTTTTCACCAGTTATATGGGACACCTACCACCAATGGGAAAAACCTGGTCAGGCAGCAAAAGAAAACATGACAGAAGACACATTCAAGATATTTCACTCTGCCTATACACCTTCTTAGTGCTTGCTTTCTTTAAAGACCCGAAAATTCAGCAATCATATTAGGTACCTTACTGCTTGGTTTTAAAACAGGAATTATAGCAAATTTGTTAATAGAGTTTATAATTCCCACTTCTTGTTTGAAGCACATGTAAAATTCTGCTACTATACTCTGGTTCCAGTACCTTTACAATCATAACCTAAAACCACCTACTAACCCAGTTAAATGGCACCCAGCAGTTACTTACAGTAACAAGAGATAAAATTACTCAGATCTGTTTCTGACACTTGGGATTCTGTGGAATCAAACATGAACAGTTTCAACCATTGGTTACTCGCCTCAGGTTTGCAGCCAACAGACAAAAACTTTAGTGCTTTGGCTGTATTACATTGCCTACAGTTACAAATATAAAATATAGCAGCAAATGCTTTTGGCACCCACTTCCAGCAAGATTGCATCAAACACAGAAGATTAATGTTATCTTACATTAAAATTAAAGTATTCTGTATTTTGATTACAGTAATTTTAAAAAGAAGAAATTTATAGTTACAATTAGCATGTCAACTGAAAAATTAGCCAGCTACCTGTCTGTGCCATCATCTTGCATTTCAGTGTCTTGCAACTCAATAATGCTTTTAAACAGAAAAATTAAGTAACATTTTTGTGTGTGTGTATATATATAGTCTGATTTTAAATGCCATTTTTACTTTAACCTTTTTAAAGGAAAAAAAAATCACTCGTTCTTCCTCCCAATTTTTACAAGCTGCAGGATCTATTATCCAGGCTGCTGAGACTGTTAATCAAGAAACTTACTTAGGCAATCGATTTCAGCTTAGGAGAAAATCACTGTTCTTGCAAGGTAGTATATTTACATAGGACAAATAGCTTTGTTTATAAAGCTCACCACCACTGAACCTGCTACATGCATACTATTTTGCAGACTGATGTCTAAGCCAACTAAGCACATGATGTATATGAACTTTTCTCTTTAAGGAGGTGACTGTGATATTCCCCTTCCTAATATGGGATGGGTAACAAACTCCAGTGTGGTCGACTTGCTTGAAGAAAAAGAAGCAATGAAATGAAGCAATAGCAAAACTGCCCTCACTTAGGAGTACTTTAACTGGTGAAAACTGACATATCTGGTCTTTGAGTGGTCTTAATTAATTTGATTGTCACAGCAGTATCTCACAGCCACTAACTTCCCATATCACATAAGTAATTGAGGCACCAAAATATTGCATAATATTCCAAAGATAATCTCATCCCTTCCTCTACCTGCTTTCTCTATGACATCACCAGGAATTCTGGGGATTCAGCCCTTTAATAAGCAAAAAAAAAGTTTGAATGCTTTCCTAAACATCATATCGAAATAAAGTGTTTCTCAAGGCAATTACCAATCAGCGCCCCTGGAAACAGTGACAGTGTCACCACCATTTGATCTCGTTGTCATAACATCAGGATAGGAAGTTTAGAATCAAGTCTTTGCACCCCTAACAGAGAAGGACTAGCAGTACTTACAGAAGAAAACTTCCAAAGGAAAGCATTGAAGTCTAGATAGCTATGCAAATGCTGAAATTTGAAAGCTTGCAGACAGGAAATTGTGACCAGATGGAATCCTTTCAAATAGTTTTTACACACGTCACAGTACCAAATCCTTGTTGACATTTGCAGGTATGCAAGAACAGTATCCTACCAGAAACACAAATACTTCTTTTTTCCCCTCCATAAAAAACAAGGCCTATCTGCAAAAGCATCAAGATAAACTACATCTTCACACCTTGATTCACACATCCCTCCATAAGCACAGGATTATATGAATACTCTGGGCAAGCTGATCATGAGAATAGAGAAATAAGACCTTTGTTCAGCAGCTATAAAGGGTGGCTACTCCATGGCTGACCAACAATGCTTAAAAAAACCCAAACAAAAAACCCACCAGAAAAATTAACAAAACCCAAAAAATCCACACAGAACACCCACCCAAAAAAAAAAAAAAACAAAACCAACACCAGTCCACAAGTC
>NDXB01013223.1:60814-71559 GCA_002631895.1 Agapornis roseicollis | reverse complement strand
GCTGCTGCTGCTGCTTGCCCTCCATACCTCTTCCTCTCTCTCCCCCTTTCCTTTTCCCCTCGTCTCTTCTGTCTCTCTCTTCTCACCAACCGAGCACTGCGCGCGGCTGCAGCTCCAACGATCTGACCACCCCTCGGGGCCGCGGCTCCGCTGCTTTAAACCACCAACCAGCGCCCGGGGCTGCAGCGCGCCGCACACAACGCCTGGCGCCGCGCACGCCCCGCCCCCTGCTGCAGCGCCAGGTGATGATGCCGCCGGTGCAGCTAACGCACCCCCCGCCCCTGTCCCAACCGCGCGCGGCCTGAGCAGGACCCGACCCCTCCACCGCCCTCCTGCTCTGCACCGGTCTCCTCCGCCTTCGTGTTCCCGCTTGCCTATCCCCAAGCGTGCCCGCTACGCGAAAAGGCCGCCCGCCGCCCTGACAGCGGGAGGTAGCTGCGCGGGGCACGCGGCGGTGTGGGGCGGTGGAGCCGCAAAAGGAAACGGTCCCCACTGCCCTCCTCCTCCTGGCCTCCAGCGGCTAGTCCCTCCACCTGATCCCCTCTTGGTGGCGACAGGAACTTGGATGCGATACTACCGCTGCCGCCTCTCTGCTCCCGCTCGCTTCCCCGCTCGCGCGAAAGCGAGATGCAGAGGGCTGCCGGCGCTGCCTGCTGTCTAAGCTCCGCCCGCTCCTGGCAGCGACCGCGGGAGCGGCTTCCCGACCCGCCGGCAGCGCTGGCGGGGAGGGCGGCGGCAGCTACCCCCGTCCCAAAGTATGGTCGTAGCAGCACCCGCCCCGCGGCGGCCAAGGGAAGGACGGAGCCCAAGGGTCTGGGGGGCGGTGAGGGGGGAACGACACGCAGCGCCTGGAGCGGGGCGGGGGTCTCCGCCGCTCGCCCGCCTGTCAAAGCCTGTCAGCGCCTGTCAGCTCGCCGGCCGCCACCACCTCTCGCGAGAGGAGCGGCAGCGGTGGGGGATGAGCGGGCCGTGCCGGCTCCGCGGGCTGCGGGAATGCAAGCTGCGGGCGCGGCCGGAGGAGCGGGCCCCTGCACATGCCGGGCGAAGCGGCCGCCCGCGCCCCCTCTCGCCCCCGGCAGCTGTTTATAGCTCTCCGCTGGCGGGGCCGATCCGCGGGATGGAGGCTAGGCGGCAGTGGGGCTCCAAGGCCTTGCCCCGCGGCCGCAGCTGTGGTGCTCGCTACGTTCCGCCCGGCGGCCCCTCGCCAGCTCACAGCTCTGCGAAACCCCCAGCCTCATCTTGGATCTTTGCCGTACGCCACCTAGCTGCTCCTTAGCGTTGTCCGGGTGTAAAGCGTCCGGATGTACGGCTTGGGTGGGTAAGTGCAAAGATGAGGTGTGTGCCTGCGGGTAACCCAGGATCAGAAAATGCCGGGGAAACACAGGAAAGTTTGCCCACGGGTACCCTGAGGGAGGAATAAACGAGGAGAGCAAAAGCAGGCAGTCTTTGAGAGCTGTTTTCAGTTTCAGCCGCCAGATCTCTTCCTAGTGTTCTGTAAAAGTCATTTGCTCCTCATATCAAAGACCTGGTGTCAGTAATAAGTATTTTTCTGTGTCCTGTGTTGCCGTAGTCACTTAAATTGCAATATTTCTCCAAAAGTACACATGGTTTTAGTTACTTAATTTAAAAAGTGCAGCTGTTGGGCATCGTCTTCCCCTTTCCCCCACCACTCCCCCTGTCTTAGTGGAGCATAAGCATCTGGGTAATCCATTAAAGCATAGGAGGTTAGCTCTGAGGCTGTGAAAAAGAAACCTTGGATGTAAGAAAAATCCTCTGCTTCCACAGTATGGAATTAGAAAGGATCCACCAATAATTTTGCATCATGTATTTTATTATCACTATACTTGAAGGTCACAAAACAACAAGAGGGTTGGGCAGCAGTTGCCAAAACAGTTTTACCTTACTCAGTTGCTAAAACTCATCAAGCAAACGTTCACTTAGGTTAATCCTCTCAAGCAAGGCCACTTACTTATTTCAAAAACATCTTGGCTGGTACTTCTTGGTTCCACGTCGTTTTTCCCCTCTGTCTAGCAAACTCCCAAGTGCCAACACCCATTTTCTAGCTCACCACATCTCCACTGGCTTATTTAAGTTAACAAGAAACTCGGTGACATAAGCAAACATAAAGGGACTGGGGTTATAAAACAAATTTTGCCTTTTCTTTACAGTTGCTCAGAGGCAGAAGTATTTCAATTTTAGGGATGTGTTTATATAAATGGGCTGAGGACACCAGTAGGTTAAAAACATGAGCACACTGGTCCTTTCCTCTTCAAGCACTGGTTTAGAAAAAGAACAAAAAATAATATGCTTCAAAACTGTTTGAGGAATTCCTTGATGGACTCCCAAACTTCTGAGAGTAACAGATTAAAAAAGACTGGATTTGCTAAATTTTCAGCGTGTAAAGAATAAACAAAAATCTGTGAAGGAACTGGAAAATAAACTATTAAAACGCAGTGAAGTACTTTTGCCAGGTAGTAAGGACCTGAAAACCAGTGGGTGATAAAGAAGACAAATCAGAATAAAGAATGTACAAAGAAAGTTCTCCACTGTATCTTTTGCACAGGCAAACATAAACACTGCATGATCAACACCTGCATAGACCATCAGGTAAGGTAGAAGCAATTTATATTTGGGAAATTATAATTTCTGTCAGTTTTTTGTATTAAATAAGCAGTGAAAGGAAAGAGCAGGGACGCAGCTTGTGAAATCCCATATTCATGATGTAGTTGGTGGTGATGGGATTGTATTATGATGTTTAGCTATTTTAAATGAAGCATCATTCTATATGTAGGGCTAAGGTAGTCATTGGCCACATGTGTGAGGCCCACAGCCTGCCTGATGTCAGTTTCTCTTACGCCTTATTGCAACACAATGCTCAAACATTCAATACATCCCACAGTTCTGTGTTCCCAGAAGCCATGATCAGGTTGGCCTCACTCATGCTGAGGGAAGGCCAGAGCAGCAGTCTGAGTGAAACAGGTGATGGATGGAGCCCTCACACTTCTTGCATCAAGAAGGGGTTCCTTCTTAGAAGAAGGAGGAGGGAACTGTGTGAGAAGGGTATGCCAATGGGAAGAAAATGTGGCACAGAAAAGTCCCAAGATGGAAGAGTACATCATCATAGTTGAAAGACAGTATGGGCACATGATTCTGTGAGGGAGAAACTCATGGAAATGAAAGAAAAAACCCAGGGTGTATCATTAATAGCAAATAAATTTCGTGATGTACATCCATCAAATGTGAAATAATGGTAAATACTGTATTTGAAGAAAGCAAAGAATTGAGGTTCCCATGAAAAACAAGGAAATAACAGACCCAACAATAAGAAGACAGATGAGGAAAATGCTGTGCTTTCAAAACCGAAAGGACCAAGGAAGCTCAGAAATTCTAGTGTATGGGAAACTGGCAAGAGTCAGAGGAAAATGGGCCAGACCTTCATAAAGGTCCTGGGACTTCACATGACCTGTGAGAAGGGTGAGAGAATCTGTAACTGTAAAGGAGAACAAACAGATACACATGCTCCAAATAAAATGTCATGAATACTAAAAAATACACTTTGAAGGAAAAAAAAGAGAAATTAATATCCACTTTAACTTAAATTATTTATTGCATACCACTGCGTAAAACATTAACATAGTAGAGTCTGGCTGTCATTGGTGAACAAAACAAAAGTGTAACACGTTAAATAAAAGTAAGCAGTGTGGAGTGAGGAGCTGTGGAAGGTTTCAGTGTTTGTCAGAGATTAAGATATGCAAAAGCACTGCTGAAAATCCAGAATTTGGTTTTGGAAGTTAAAAATCATGGGACCACTGATTTAATACTTATACATGTATAATAAATACATTACTAGAGAATATACCAGATGCAGCTGGCTTAGTGCCTTACCATTATCAGAGGTACCCTTCATCACCAACACCCTTTTGGCACTGGAAGGTATCAGAAAGGTCTATGAGAATGGCTGTCAGAGTTGGCAAAAGGAATTTAACGCCCATATGAACCTCCATATAAGAAGATCAGAACAGAGCAACTGTGCTGTGTTAGATGAAGAATTTGTTCAGTCCTGTGACCAGCCTGCAGCAGTGGCCACCAAGGAAAGACTGCCTAAAAATAGGGCAGGCACAGGTCTTTCAGATACTTTCTTAGGCTCCAACATTTTGCAGCTAGGGCATGGCTAAGCAAGCCAGGGGGTCTTTCTGTTCCATCAGCTTGTCTCCCCCTGACATTATAAAGCTGTCTCTGTGGTGTGTGGCAGGGACTTCCACATGTAAACGTCGTATAAGTAACTCCTTCCTTTTTCTACTTTCAACTTGCCATTTGCCGGCTTCACCTGGTACTCCATAGTTCTCATATGATACCCAATATGAAATACTGAAAAATGCCATTTTATGGAATTATGACTGTTGTGGCCATTTAGACTGCTTCCCTCTCCTGGTTACCCTTTTCCAGTTAGAACTCCTAAGTCCTTGCTCCCATGGACACTGTTCCACACATTCTTGCTCCTCTCTGGTTCTGAACAAGCAACTTAAGCTAGTCTTTCTTTTGTTTAAATTGGGTATTTATCAAAACATGGACCTTCTGTCTTGTTTCATTGATCCTTAGTTTTCTTAAAAGCCTTTGGCTGGTGATCTTGTCGAAAGTTTGTCAGAAAATCATGCTAAGTCATGTCTGCTTCTGTGTGAACACCATCAGAAAACTCTGGTATACTCCCAGTCTACAAGAGCGGCGCTGACACTCTGAAAACCATATTTGCCTGTGTGTCCTCAGATTCTACCTTTTATTATAGTTTCTCATGATTTGTTTGACGGTAGGTACCAGACTTAGAAGCTTGTAAATCCACAAATCTCCCCTCAAATACAAGCATCTACTTTCCAAAGTTCCAAAAGCTGGTTTTAAGGTGCTGTGCTGAGTTAGTAGTTCAGCAGGTTTGCCTTTGAATTCCTCTAGACCTTATTGTGGAGTGCACTTTGGACTGGTAGCATTGTTACTGTTCAGGCAGATCCCTCCTATTCATGCATCTAGCTCTTCCACAGTGCAGGCAGATAGCAAGAACTTACTTTGTTTTCTTGATAGGCTTTATCTCCTCTGAGAGCTCTTTCTGTATCTTCATCATTCATTGGCCTTAGACTCTTGATAGACTTGCTGTTCCAAATAAATGTAAGGGATGATTTTTTACTCTTTTTGGTTTGGTTTTTTTTTGTGGGGTTTTGTTTTTTTTTTTTTTTTTCCTGCATGACTGTTAGCAATGCAAGTTACTGTGACATATAAAGGCCTGATCCCTCTCAGTCCTAATTCTATTTTCCACTGAATTAAACTGCAATAATNCATTTTTGTTTTTTTTTTTTTTTTTTTGGTTTGGTTTTTTTTTTTGGGGTTTTTTTTTTTTTTTTTTTTTTCCTGCATATGCTGTTCAGACAGTCATCCCATGCTTATCACATTTTGGTTTGGGTTTAATATGCTTGGACACAACTTCAGCTTTTCAGAGGATTCTTCTAGTAAGTTGCCTTGTATCTGATGTCCAGTTATGTCAGCGTTCTTTCAACCTTTGTCAAGTCATTCTTGATCGGTTTTATAAATGCGCTTTGCCTCTCCAAAATGATTTTTCAGCAATCAAACCCCCTGTGAACCTCACTGTTTTCAGTCTTCTCTACAGCTTTGTCTTTGACCAGCTTCCTCATTCTGTTTTGTTTTGGGTTTGAGTTTTTTTTCTTCTGAGTGTAGGTCTGAGAGATTTGGGAGTTTTGCATACTTTTCTGTTTCTGCAGGTCAAACTATAGTCATTGTTGCAATGCAGTTCTTTAGTGCTAAAATTTTTGAAGAGATCATGTGCATGAACTGCTTTAAATGTAATGAAGGTTATTTCCTCTCTTGTGTATCACCTATCTAGTTGCTCCTTGAAACAGTCTTTGTTAGCATCTAAACATGTTATTTCTTCATCATGATCTGATGTCGCATTTTTTCCATCAGTACACAGTCTAATTCTTCTTTTTTTTTTCCTTTGGTGTATTTTTTCCTTCCTTCTTTTTTTTTCCTGTTCCACAACAAACACAGTTAATATTTGTATTCTACTACTATACTGTTTATTGTGTCTTTCATAATTAGGGTTCATCCAAATAAGTGTTTAAGTAGTACTGTCTGTCTTTTCCCAGAAATCTGAATGAAGACCTAACAAACACTGTATTGTCGTGTGGCAACTTACCTTTATTTGTATTATACTAATCCTAGCTTACAAGAAAAAAAGGTAATTGCAGCAACACTTCTGAAAGGCTGCCAGATAAATCCTGTGATTAAGGCACTCAAAAATTAAACCCATTTGCTGGCAGCCAGATGTGGTGTTGGAACAATCTGTTTCAAGAACCTTTCTTTTTCCAGCCATGCTTTTGATGTGTCTGTGTGTGTCCTTAATATCCCATTACCCTAAGGCAGCACTGTCTTGTTTTGATTGACCTTGTGGTAACGAGTACCTAGCTCCATTGATGTGTCAAATTACTTCTGATAATTGAGTATTTCTAACCTTTTGTGTTTGAAAACTGGCAAGTAATACAGGTTTTGGGTAACTTCTTTAAAGGACTTCAATGCTTAATACTCTGCTATTAGTTTATTTTATGTAGGAGTGAGGTGGAGGATGTATCTCATGTCCATACAGAAATGGAAGTTTTTACAAGATGCTTTGCCTTTTTGGTAGCTAAAGAAAGGATGTTCAGCATCTACTTGAGTTTCTGAGTTTCCATGTTTAGTTTTAGGCTGCTGGCTTATCTTTAAAGTCCTGGTTTTCTTAGTATCCAAGAGATTGCCTTTTATCGTGTGCCCATATCAGTCCAGTCAAGACCAGTGAAGCCCCACAGGCGCTAGAAACCATTGCCAAGGTCGACATGTGACAAAGTGAGATTAAAAGTGAAGAGCAGATAATTATGGACTTTAATTATCACATATCATCCAGAGCACCTAATATCTGACTCATACCTTTTTTTGCCCAGCATTTGCAAATTTCTGTGTTTATGTACGAGTAAGAAGAAATTCAAAGGGGAAATGGAGCTTCTTATCTTAAACTCCTATGGTTATAGACAGTTACATGAAGAATAACTTGAGAAATAGATTAATTTATTGCAGCAAGTCTGAAATTGTAAATAAGCAAACAAGCAAGCTTTTTATGCAGGATAGTGCAGCTTTGAGGCAAAATTATGTTCTTCATGATTTATCTTTTTTGTTTTAGTTTTAATCATTTTTACATGTCTCAGTCTCTAAGGAATTTTGTGGTAGACAAAGTTGCAGAGTAGCACTGAGGTCCTGCTGAAATATGGAGAGCCTGAATGCTCTTTAACTGTTCAGACCAGACCACAAAGTACTGATTTTGATTCCAAGCCTTGCATGCAAATTGCAGCCAAGTAGCTCTGGACAGAGCTCACAAAATCTCCCTCACCAGAGATCCTGCTATTTAATTTCTTCATGAGGTAGAAACCTGTTCTGATACTTTCTTCCTGACACCCTGCATGAACTAAGTTCATTTTGGATGATTCAGTTCCTTCTTCAGTTCATTTCTTTGCTCTCTAGAACTACATGCAGGAAGTTGTCTCTAACATTAAACTTACAGAGATCATTCTCCATATAGAGACATGAGATAGCCAAAATACAGAGGTGAGGAACTGCTTTACCCTTCAGGGGTGTATCTAAGTGATAATGCTTTCTCTCATTTTTCCTTTTCGAAGTGTTATTTTGTTGGTTGGTTGGTTGGTTGGTTACTTAATCTGGGAGGGGGGTAGGGGGGGAGAAGGGATAATGTAACTTCCACATCTTTGTATCCCATTCATTGGTTTCTGAACTGTATGTCCTTTGGAGCAGACACCCACTATGTAAAGAAGCCTAAGGAAGTGAGTGGGTTGGCCCACAGCCCACCAGTGCCCACAGACAAGATGTCTATATTTGCAGAAGCTCAAGCCAGCAAACCAGATTCTACTCATACAATTAATATTCAGTCCTTTTCTTTTAATTTTCCTTTTGTTATGACATTCCATGAAATTATTTTTAGGTTTCTCCTTTCATGTTCCATAAGCCCTCTTTCAAAATTGAGTGGAAGGTAGCAATCATTTATGCTGCAGTCATCCTTTTGGAGTGTTTTTTTTCTTTACCTTGCCTACTTCATTCAGCATTTGGAAAATCCTTAGGCTTGTTTTGCCTAGTTATATTATTTTATATTTTGGGGTTTTTTCCTGATTATTTTCCCATGGGAATATCCCAGCACTGTTTGTACTTACTGTTTAGCAACTGGTCAGTGAAGTGGCAGAACTTAAAAAAACTGCAGGAAACAGAAGTGTAGGAAACAAAGTATGTGAGCAGGTATCCCCTGGGGGACCCAAGAGCCTGGGGAAGGCAAGGCTGCTCAGCTGCACATTGCCAGGTCCAACCAGCAGTGAGGCTGGAGATGTGTTCCCATTAGGCAAACACACATGGAGCACACAGACGCATCACACAGGTACCAGTATCCATGTCGGGACACACAGATCGAACAGACACTCAGAGCACTCACACAGGCACCGGCAGCACGGAGGGCCTGAGGCTGCACCCCTCTCTGGCAGGGCAGGATGGGAATCCACATGAGTGAATGCTGTGGGTCCTTCTGGCACCTGGCTCAGGCCCTCTACCAGACTGGCAGCTGCCTCCTAATCGCAGACCTCCCAGTTTCTGGCACCAGGACATACAGCCCCTGAGGCTGCAGCTCTATGGCAGCTGATGGGACAGACCATGGTGCACACGCATGTACACATGCATGCATAGACACACATGCACACACGTGCACACAGATGCACATGCACACAGAGCAGGCTGGGACTCCCCTGTCCCCATAGCTAAACCCCTTGTGTTCATCCTTAGAGACCACCACTGGCTCCCTCCCACTTCACCACCCCAGCGCTACATCTGGCATGATCTTCGATGGCTTTTAGAATCATAGAATAGTTAGGGCTGGATAGGACCTTAAGATCATCAACTTCCAACCCCCTGCCATGGGCAGGGACACCCCACACTAAACCATGGCACCCAAGGCTCTGTCCAATCTGGCCTTGAACACTGTCAGGGAGGGAACATTCACAGATTCCCTGGGCAACCCATTCCAGTGCCTCACCACCCACACAGGAAAGAATTTCTTCCTTATATCCAATCTAAACTTCCCCTATTTAAGTTTTAACCTGTTACCCCTTTTCCTATCAGTACAGTCCCTAATGAAGAGTCCCTCCCCAGCAGCCCTATAGGCCCCCTTCAGATACTGGAAGGTTGCTATGAGGTCTCCAGGCAGCCTTCTCCAGGCTTAACAGCCCCAACTTTCTCAGCCTGTCTTCATACAGAAGATGCGCCAGTCCCCTGATCATCCTCGTGATCCTCCTCTGGACTTGTTCCAACAGCTCCATGTCCTTTTTATGTTGAGGACACCAGAACTGCACACAATACTGCAGGTGAGGTCTCACAAGAGCAGAGTAGAGGGGCAGGAGCACCTCCTTCGACCTGCTGGTCACGCTTCTTTTGATTCAGCCCAGGATACAGTTGGCTTTCTGAGCTGTGAGCGCATACCGAAGCTGCCTCATGTTCATTTTCTCATCGACCACCACCCCCAAGTCCTTCTCCATAGGGGTGCTTTGAATCTCTTCTCCACCCATCTTGTAGCTGTGCATGGGATTGCTCCAACCCAGGTGTAGGACCTTGCACTGGCATGGTTGAACAAGACCAGTCCCAACACTGATCTCTGAGGGACACCACTAATTATTGGTCTTCAGCCGGACACGGAGCCATTGACCACAACTCTTTGCATGCGGACATCCAACCAGTTCTTTATCCACCAAGTGGTCCACTTATCAAATTGGTGTCTCTCCAATTTAGAGACAAGGATGACGTGTGGGACAGTGTTGAACACTTTGCACATGTCCAGGTAGATAACGTCAACTGCTTCATTGTAGAAGGCCACCAAATTGGTCAGGCAGGATTTCTCCTTAGTGAAACCATGCTGGCTGCCACCAAGCACTTACTGTCTTTCATGTGCCTTAGCATGCCTTCCAGGAGAATCTGCTCCAAGATTTGCCCGACCCAGAGGTGAGACTGACTGGTCTGTAATTCCCCGGTCATCCATTTTCCCCTTCTTCAAAATGGGGGTTCTGTTTCCCTTTTTCCAGTCTTCGGGAGCTTCCCCTGGCTGCCATGATTTTTCAAATATGATGGCCAGTGGCTTAGCAGCTTCCTTTGCCAGCTCTTGCACACTCAGTTGCACACCTACACCCACTGTGGTCACTGCACCATGGACATGGGACTCCCACCCACCCTCTGACCCCAGCCACTGCACTCAGACCCCATGTGTGTGTGCACAGACATATGTGCACACGGGCACACACAGACACACACAGAGCCATCAGTGATGGAGTGAGGAAGGGCTGTGACGAGCAGCTGGGACAGAGTGTGCTGGCCAGGCACAAGCCACGGCTGATGAGCGTTCTCACCATCCGGCAACTACCTGCCACTGGCCCTTGCTGCCACCTTGCCCCTTGCTCAGAAATCTCGTAATAAATCCTATAGGATCGCAAGCTGCTTTTTGCCTACTCTGGCAACATGTCCCCCAGCCATTTGCAGTAACTGCTCACTATCCAAAATGATTTGATTTTTATTTTGTCAGATCAAAAATGAATCAAATACATAATTTAAATATTGATCAACTGTTGTACATCTGGATGTTTATAACACCTTTTTCTCAAAAAAAAAAAAAAAAAAAA
>NDXB01013223.1:38051-60766 GCA_002631895.1 Agapornis roseicollis | reverse complement strand
GAAAACAGGAGATTTTTTAAACAACTTTTTACACAAAAAAAAAAAAAAAAAAAGCACAAAAAATAGGAAAATCCTAGTTTTCCAAAGTAGTAGTGTACTTGTAAACAATCATCCAGAATTAGTGGAAAGTGCAGAAATTAACAGGATGACATTTTGCATTCACAGCCTCTGTAGCCCATGTTATGCTGCCAGGTTTGTGTAGAATTATTTCGCTGGTTTTTAACCATGCCTGTTCAAACAATTTTCCTACCTCTCATGTTCCAAACTGTCGTGTTTTGCCTGTAAAGTGTAACCACTAGCTTGAGTATTTCTTAAGGAGTTTTTTTATGGTTACTGCCATGGTTACTGATGTTACTTGATCCCAGTCATATGTTAATACTTTCTTTACACTATATTCATGTGCAATCAGTGGACTCCTTATATGTAGCACTTTAGCAGCTTAAACTTGCCAAGTCTTGTATGATGACCATGTAGAAGTTAAGTCAAATTCAGTTAGATTTGAGACATACCACTCCTCAGCAGAAGTTCTAACATGCATTTTAACAAGGCTGAAAACCTGAGTAGGCACTGCCAGAGATTCATGTGTGCTACATGTTCCTGCAATGGAAGAATTTTTCCTTCCTTTCTACTAACAGATTTATGCCAGGAAGATGGATAATAATTAATTCTAGGATGTTATTTAAGATGGTTAGAATCTAAGCAGAAGTTTGCTCCAGGCTCTCACTGGTAGGTGCCATAAAGTTATTTGACAAAGTAGAGTAAAATAACCAGTTAAAATTTATTAGTTCAGACTGGAGGGAGAAGTCTAATTGTTGGAATGAAAGTCATTATACCCTCTTCTGATATGACAAACTAAATATCTCCCACATGCTAGCAGCATAATTAACATATTTCTTATCCACTCATACTTTTTTTCATGTTTTTTTTATGAGTTTAGAGTTTACCTGTTCTGGAAGTTGAGATTATGGGAAAGGAAGACTGCTACTTTTATCATATGTTACCAATATTCTCTCTTATTCATGGGGAGGTATGGGATATAATTGTGATGCTTATGATGTTTGCTAGGCATCAGAGGACAAGATCCTGGGTGACTGGTCAAGAAAGGTAGACCTTTACCACATCACTGAGGATGGCTGCAAAGGGAACTTGTGTTCCAGCATGTGTACGCCCTTTGGAGTAGTAGCAACTAGGTGCACAGCCACTGGCAGGGAATCAAGTAAGCTTGCTGGTAAGTGGTTTTAAGAATGATTTCTCTCATCTCGGAATAGGAAGTTAATGTGGGAACACAAGGGAACTAAGGTGGGAGAAGAAGTTTAATGGTAGTAAAAGAGCATATTCTGACTTGAACCATTTTACAATAGGGAAAACTGAGGCATGGAAAGATGATGGCTTGAATCAAATCTACTGTGTGAATGAATGTGTGTGAGTGCAGGTGAATGTTTTGAACATACAATACCCTCTCAGTTTTCATTTCCACATTCTTGTTCCACCCACAAATTCATTGGAAAAATTACTAATACCAAAGGCAGTCAAATCCGTTATAATCTTATGAGTGATGGGAGCTAAAAACATAGGTTTGTAGTAATGCACTTGTTTTTCCCTTTCTTTCAGTATTAGAACTTATGTTAGAACTACAGATTGCATTACAGATATTAGTTGTAGGCCCTTTGTGTAGCTTTTTATATGTTGGCAGGATAAGTTGCTGCATAATTTATTGTATTCCTAAACAGTGCTAAATATTGTGGTCAAGTGTTGTTTGGTTTTGTTTTTTTTTTTTTTTTCCTAGAGGCATTTTTGTATGTGCTCCAGAAGTCTTTAAATGCTTAGGTAGAGACTCACTTGCATCCTTTGAAATAGTTTATCAGTAACCTCTGAAAATCATTACACCCAAGTTTCATAGAAAAATNTGTTAAATTTGGTGGTTAAGTTTTGTTTGTTTTTGTTTTTTTTTTTTTTTTCCTAGAGGCATTTTTGTATGTGCTCCAGAAGTCTTTAAATGCTTAGGTAGAGACTCACTTGCATCCTTTGAAATAGTTTATCAGTAACCTCTGAAAATCATTACACCCAAGTTTCATAGAAAAATGTAGCCCCATGTTTCTATATAAGGTAGAATTCAAATATTTTTCATCTTAAAATATTTTTAATACTTCTTCCCTAGAATAAATTCAGGGTCCCTGGGAGATGTAAGGAAGTTTATTGTTGATGAAAAATTTACTTGGAAAGATAGCATGTGCCTGGTGCCTCAAAGTAAGCATGAATGTTTTAGAGAAAAAAGAATCTGAATTATGTTAACATAGTTCAATGAAAAACCCTATCATGGTGCTGCAGCAGTTAAGGGATGAAGCCATAGTAATTCTTATAATAATATACAATCACTCATCTCTATTTGATATCATACAGATGGTTCTAATTGATTAATCTGTGTAAAAAAACCAAACCATACCAACCAACCAAGCAGAAAAAAATAAGCACAAATCCAGCAATAGACAATAGACAAAGCTTTACAGTTTTAGAGGGATAAAAGTACTCAAAAGTAGGGAAATGAGACTGAAATGGCTGTTGTTCTTTAGAGAGGTCTGATAGAAAGGGGCTTAGTAGATTTATGCAAACTGCTGGACAGCAATGAAAGAGAGAAAATAGGGAGCTACGTTACGCCTTTCTACTAGAACTGAATGATCAATTAGGCTGAAAAGTAATGACATAGAGAATAATTAAGTTGTTGATGCAGATTCCATAGACTTAGATGGGTGGGAAGAAGGGAATGGCCGTTCAAATGACAAAACCATCCACAGTTTCCAGGCAGAAGAAAATTTTAAAGATCTTAATCTGTTTCTATCAAAGTATAATTGAACTCTTAACAAGGATTAGAAAGAATTTCTCCCCAAATGTATTAATTGTATTAAAATTAAAAGTGTATTAATTGCAACTCTGAATTTCCTCATGCTTGCTCCTGGTATTGGTCACTGCTTGAGACTGCATTTCCAGGTGATGTCTGTATTATCTCACTCTATATAGTGCTTTTGCTCCTAAGAAAACACCTCTATTCAAAGGCAGTTACTGGTAAAAGTGCGCATTGGGTACCTTTATAAATTTTGTGTAACTAGACTTATGGCACAGATCTGATGTAAATTTTGACAGAAATGTTCAGTAGACAATCTCCTGATTTAATTTTCTTCTGCCTTGAGGAAAGGTACATAAAATTCAATCAAAACAGATACCAATTTGCTCCTGCTTTGATTCTTCAACTGGTTTGTATTTTCAAAATATCCTGTAAACTGTTCATTTTGACCAAGAGGTAGAACTTCTGCTGTAACTATAGCTTGTTTCTATGCCACATGTCATACTGTAAATTTGTTTTACTCAGTTTCAAAAATAGCTACTTCAGTTGTGTCAAAAACCATATGGCAAGCATCACCCCCACACATTGCAGTCTATTGTCATCACTCGTTTATGTCAAAGGGAATTAATATCATAGGCACTCCTTAATCTTTCAGAATGGGCTGGAAGGAAATGCAGTAGAAATACTTTCCTGCAGCTGTCTCTGCACATCCTCTAATTGTGAGATCTGGTTATCCTTCTCAACTAGAACATCAAAAGGCAAAAATATCTAAATTTGTCCTTTTGCATTGCTTGATATTTCTTGCTACCTCTACTCCGTCAGTAAACAGTAGTTTTTCCTCCTATCCCTGTATGGTATGATCTCTTAGGAGAATATTTTTGGGTTGTTTGTAATGGAAATGGTGACTGACTGTTCATTACTTTTGTTCCCCTGGTTGGTCCTGTAATGACAAAACTCACAAGCTTGTTCTTTGTGTGACCAGCTACCTCCCATAGCATTTTCCTTCTTTGAAAATAGTTTGCCTCCATTCTGTCACTGTCTTGTCTCATTTACAAGTGAAACATTAAATCCCTGATTGTTTCTCATAAAGCTATTGCTAGTATTCTTACCTTGTTTTACTTCTATCTTTCCTCCTGGCCTTTGTCGTGTACTACAGCTGGGGTCTTAGCAAGCTGAAAGGTATCAGTTCCCAGATGATAGTTTTCAGTACTTCCCTAGACCACTGCCTAAAACTGCTTAATGACCTGTAGTGTATTGAAATAAATGGAAGTATAATACAGCTATTCAACTGAATAGTGAGACACCCAGTTGAGCAAATTATGCAAGTGTGATTATCTACTTTCCTATTCAGCAAGGCACTGAAGAGTATATTTAGCATTAAACTTGTCCAGCTCCACTAAGGTCAAGCAACTTGTTTAAGAGCCGTGTCAAACAGAGGTAGATTGGTAAAAGAAATCCCTCGTTAAATGTTACTTTGCAGTTTGGTGCATGGAAAAAAAAAAAAGTTAAAAAATGGAAGCTAGCAAGGAGGTTGAAAGTTCTGGATTGAAATATGTCATCCCTCACTGGACATGTTTATTTTCACAGAGGTTATTTATTTAGTTGCTCTTTTTTCGTACGGAAGTGTATTTTGAAACTGAGTCATGACACACTGATTTACCCTGGATTTATTTTTCTAGCAACTGCATCTAAGTATGAGCCACAGACAATAAACTCAATAAAAGATCTTTTAAGATTCATACAGGGTTTTTCTGTTTGACCCTACAATTCCTACTCCTCCGATAAACCTATACTGTCACGTGCAACAGAATTGTCCAACCATAGGCATTGTAGCTTGTTCTTGTATGAAATAATAAGGAAATATTCTCTGTATTTTTGGGGAAAAATTGGTGAATTTTAAATTCTAATTACAGCTACTGCAGGAGATAACAGTGTATTTTGTGTGATGGGGAATGCACACTGCAGAAATGCAACATTAGTCTTTTTTTTTTTTCTTCTTCCCTCCCCCGCCACCCCTCCCCATTCCTACTTCTGTTTGAACATGTATGCCATGATTACTTTGCTAATTTGACAGTTATTTCTACTTAGGTAGAATATTCTACCAATTTCATGACTAACATTTCAGCAGGTGTTTTCTTGTTTTACCAAATAGGTGAATGCGGAATATGGTGTTTTGGAAGGCAGTGCTTATCACTCCACTGATTCCTTGATTCCCTGTCAATAGATTGATGAAGCATAGAGATCTCACGCATTTGACAACTATATACAAATAAATGGTCTTGTGAATTTATTGAAAATTGTCTTGGTATCTTGGTACTAAAGAGTAGGCATTATTAAATATGTAGAAGACACTATGCAGGCCTTCCATAGTAAGGTTGTCTGAAAACTTAGAAGTGCTCTGTGAATACTGAAGCATCAGTTTCATAATCTAATAATTTTGGATATATTCACATCTTCAGCCAGATTTCTGATGATACTTCATTATTTTTTTTTTCTTTTTCAATTAAAAAAAAAAGACCAAATACCTAATTTTGTTCCCAAAGAAAAGGTATGACTTCTTTCAAAGAAACTAGGGTGACTTTAAAACATTGCATAATGTAATGATTTTACCACTGAGGGCAATTATATTAGAGAACAACTTTACATTAAGACTGCTTTGTTAGCTATGAATACTTTGCATAACATCGTGCTTACATTTTTTGGAAAAAAAAGAAAAAAACAAAACCTAAACCAACAAAACTCCCAAATAAGCCACTCTTTTGAAAAATTATATTATTTTGGTGGATGCATGGAGATTCCTTTAGGACAACTTCCTCATAAATACAAGTAGGATTCACTGAGAGTTCTGCAGTACAAATTTTGTTTATCTAATATGCACAGGAAGGAAAGGTCAGGGCCAAAGGCAGAAAGTTTAGAAATCCAGGACAAAAAGTTACAGTACATAATATGTTTTAATTTTTTGCAGCTGTTGCCGTTCCTCGTTCTGTATAATCCAGACGTACCAAAATTCATGTTTTAAATCTGGGTAATGTCATGTTGAATGTTAAACATTTGACACACACAGTCGAAGGCACTCTTGATTTCTTCACCTGCATTCTGACTTGGACATGGATCAAATTTCAGAAGCGTTTTTCAGCAGTGGAGTCATTCTGCACATACTGGGAAAACCACAGATAAAATATGGATTCTGCTGGCTAATGTTTTCATTACTCTGTAGTGAGATTGTTTCAGTTCTAAGTTACATTTATGTTGTGCTGCTTTTCTTAATCTAATTGATAAAAATAAGTAACATTGAAAACCTTGGGTAATCTAGTATTAAAAAAAAAAGAAAAAGGCAACAAAATTTTTCATCATTCTGTTTATTTTAGTCCTGCCCTCTGTGAAACATTATAACCTCTGTTCAACTTTTTGTCAGGTTTGGAGACTGGTTTGGTAGCAGAAACCCTTTTGCCTAGTTCTGAATCTGGCTAGTGTGTCTGTAAGTTATTATCTTTATGCAGGCTTTATTTTCCTAAGATTTATTTTCTAAATATAAAATAGCATTTCTTCAAAATAATGATTTTTCACAAGTAGCCGTAGAGGTTCATCATAACACTATGGTAATTGAAACATATCGGCAGTAGGAATAAATAAGCAAGATGAAACATCAGCAATTTTGCATTAAAACTTTGCTGGAAATCCAAACTGAAAAAAAAAAGTAGGAATTCTTCACTTAACTATGCATTCATTATGACAGTTACTCTGATTTAGGCAGTAAGGTATTAGCAAATTATGCATGTGCACATACATATTTGCCCAAAATGTTGTAGGCTGTGTGGCTGGTGGGGCCTCAGTCATTTGTTATTTTCTTAATTTCACAAAAGAAATGCTGTACTTCGGTTTTTCATGTCTGGTAAATACAAGTATAACTACGTTGTATGTCAGTTTACTGCCAAAGATTCCAGGGTTCAAACAACCTTCGGAGAACTAAATCAAACAGACACTTCCTCAGTGGTATTCTGACTTGGGATAAGACACAGGGAAAATTCTTTCCCATCCCTCTCCCCATGCTTCCTGGCAGGATAAGGCTGTTCCTTTTCTTACTTTGCCTTCTCTCACTCCCTCCCCACAGTCAGTATGAACCAGGTCTTTTCTTTTGCTCCCCACCACCAGCCTTACATAGCCACTAGCATAAATATAACTTTTAGATGGGAAAAAGCCATTCTGTGTGTATAAAATTACTCCTTTTATTCCTCATTTCTCCTTGTGCATTGCAGGACTATTCTCAGTTCTAATTGCTCAAAGACAGCAACAGATCAGCCTCTTCCAGCACTGCCATCTGATCTGCCTGCCACTGCCAACATCCTACATCCTGTCTGTGCCAAAGCACCTTCTCCTCCTCTTCTTAATGGGAACACTACGAACTTGCCTACCCTTAGTGTACAAGACATTGGATTAGCCGTTCAAGTTAAAGGTTAACTCCAAGAGCCGTTTAGTTTTGCAATCCTGATCTCTGAGGATATTAGTTTATTTTACTGCACAGAAGCCTCTATTCACATGAAGTGAATGAATCCATTCAGCTGAGGTGCCTTGTTTTCCCAAAGTCATCCTGAAATTTGGGGAAAGAGCATTTTGAGAAGGCAGTTTGCCTAACCAGTGTCTAACCTCCCTTAGAAAGGTCCTAACTCCTTCTACTAGCTGTGGAGAGCAGATAGGTGAGCTGAGTTCTTAACGTTTGTAAAATGAGGCAGCTGGCACACAAACCCAAGAGGTGTGCTGATGCTTGCATCAAGACTCAGGATTTCAGAGACCGTCAGGCAGACTTTTGTCACCCAGTTTTTGAGAAGAGAGCTGCTTTTCACGGAATTCTACCCCTGGAGAGTAAAACCTTTCCCTCTGGATTTACTGTGTCCTAATTTATTCTTGATTCTTTTTTAATTCTGAGAAGCCGTAGTTACAGCAGCCCTGGGTTCCAGTGGCTGAAGATGACCTAGAGAGGTAAATTTGACCAAGGAGAGCATACAGTGGACAGAGATCATGAGAACAATAAGGGGCATGGGAGGGAAGGAGAATGGGGTTTGAGAAGGTGTGTAATTGTTGCTGTGGAGTTAAGACAAATCAACTGCACCGGTGACATTCATGGTATATGTCTAACCTGCTAATAAAACCTGTGAAAGTAGACTTCCCACTGTGTCCTTTTCTTCTGGTATTTAGCTTTGGTGCTCTGCCCATGGAGAGCTCATTTGAGCAGACATTTTTCTCTGTCCTACCCTCACATCACCTAGTTCTTCAGCTCCTCACATGAAAGCTTCATTATTAGTGTTTGTTCTGCCTTTTCATATCTAGACAATCTTTCACCTAGCCGGGGCAGGTGCAATGTTGGATTTATTCCATGCCAAAATTAGCAGATACGTGTTTCTGGATCAGTCTTTACATTCTTATCCAACTTGTCAATATGTACGTAATATGTTTTTATGTTGGTTTTTTTTTGGTACCACGAGTTGCAACATGTAAATGTTTGTGTCTGCAGTGAGCATGTACCTTTCAAGGGCATTTTTGTAAAAAAAAATATGAGACTCCTCAAAAGACTATCTCCTGGTTACACAAAAAGAACAATTGATATAATAATGCTACTAAAACCATAGTTGTAAAAGTTTATGAATAAGTATGAATATGTAGGTTTTACAATATCTTATTTTGTAGTAGCACTATTCTATCCCCTGAAGAGAGCAAATGCCACAGCATTTGCAGGATTAAATCTTCTCTGCTCCTCTTTTACATCTTCTTGCTTTTCAAAGTTTATCTTGTCTATTGTAAGCACTTGTGGGGAGTTTAGTGTCTTATTGCCTCTTTTGGTTTTGGGTGTAGAAAGAGATGGGGACTTAATGGTGATGGCGAGACAGAGAGGTCCTTTAATGTGGGCTAGCTGTTACATTCTTAGTGGTCCTAAAACAGGAGAAAACTGACATACTCGTGGTCTTTTTTTTTAATTCAGCCAGTTGAGTAAAGCTGAAGAGGTAAAACAAAAGCAGACCTGAGCTTTTGTCAGGACTTTCCGAAATTCCACAGCTGTTATCAAAACATTGTGTAAACTTTATAGCTCCATAGTTCCAGGTTCTGGCTCGTTCTCTGATTGCACTTGAATTGTTTCCGAGTGATCAAAAGAGAAATTAGTAGATGCCTAATAAAAAAGTTCACTTTATGTTATTTACAGTCTAGTCTAATCTCAAGACGTTTAGATAGCTGTGATAAACATACCTTTGAACTGAACCTATTCCTGAAGGATTACAGAACACGGAAGTCTATGAAAGCATTAACTGCAAATGCTATCTCAAAATAATTAGTCTTCCACACTTCTTGAGTACTCATGAATGGTTTCATGAAACTTAGAGAACTACACATTGTACATTCACATTGATATCCCATATATATTACAGGAGGGCAGTAGTTTGTTGCATTTTGAGAGTAGATAGTCTGAATAAAAGCAGGGGGCTTTCTGTCTTATGTGTAAGGAGGTTGGACAGGATAGAGGGGGTTTTGTGCTTTCCAAAGCAGTTATCTGTTAAATCAGAACCTGAAATATATCCTTTAGGGTAGCTATAGGCAATTCAGATACATAATTAACAACTAGCCAGCGGATGTCATTTGTGGTTTAGGTTGTTAATGCCAGAAAGCTATTGTTAGCGCTACAAAGTACTTCAATAACTTGTACTTTTGGGAATACAAAATTTTCCATGGAGTTTTAAAATGTGCTTCTTACTATGTTTTGGTGGAAATTAGTGTAAAACATTACCATCTACATTGCTAAAAGTTAGAAATCTGCATCAGGCAAAACCTGCTTTTTTAGTGTAGCAATCACTGTGAACTGCAATATGATTTTTAGTGGGTTTTAAATTTAAAATGTCTAACCTTCTTGAGTAATTGATAGCAAAACTAATTAATTTCAGTAGAATAACATGAAACTAAGTGCCATATAAGTAAAGTTAATTTAAAGTGATCTATCAAAAAAAAAAAAAAAATCCCCAGAGTTAAAGAAGTCTCCTTTTTAATTTGTTTAATTTTGTTTAATTTTAAGGGCATTTCCCTTCAGGTGATGTAAAATTCTGTGTCAGAAGAAGAGTTGCTTTGAGCAACCCATTTAAACTTATAATTTTTATACGTACTCAAATTCTGTTAAAACTGGATATTTTGTTGAACAGGAATAGAATTAGTGGTGCTAGAATGCTGCTAAAGTACTTTATTACACAGGAGGCTAAGTGGCTCTCTACAGAAATACTTATTTTAAAAATAACAAAGCCAGAGACAGTGCCATCTGTTCTATATGTTCATGAAATGGTAATCAGTTTCACATTTCATTTAACCTCTGGAGTGCTGAGTTTATTTGGTTTTTACTAAAAATGTTAAAAATGTAACCAAGCTATCACATGTCTAAACAAACCACTTACAAATATCTGTCAGACGGACTTGTTAAGATTTTGTACGCTTTCTGCTGTGTTTTGAATATTGGGTTAGATTAGCTGTATTGCTGTGATCCAAATATAAACAATTTATTTGACATACCTTGATGAAGTCTTACATACTTCAGCAAAGTTTGAGGTAAATGCAGTATAAATATTTCTATGCATTGTTACATTTTATAATGCAGGAGTATCTTTTCTGTATGTCCAATTTCTATAAAGCAAATCACTGAATTTTGAGATTTTAATCTTTTTACATGTTTCTTATGCATATCAACATATTTATAGGAACATTAGATTGCATTTTAATTACCAGACAGTAAAAGATTGTGATAATTGTGTGGATTTTTACATATCTTTATGAAAATATCCAATACACTGCTCAGTGATTTTCCTCTGATACAAAATGTTTAAATGTCTTCTAACTCAGCATCTAAAATTTGTGTGACAATAAGGCAATAGAACTGTAGACACCAAGATGTGTTCATGCTTACGTCAATTGGTTGTTGCGCTGGGAGCCACTAATTAAACACTTACGGAGGGAGATGAAGGAATGTACTTTAAGCTAAGATCTTCTAAAGTTGCATGTGTAGCAATATTGAGGGTGCTAAACTATTCAAAAGACAACCAATGGTAGGGAGTTGGAAACAACACCCATAATTTATAGTGATATTGACAATAAAATGGTCTTAGAACCCTGCACCAAAGGACAGATGGTTCCCTTGCAGCCAGTTGCCAGTATCAACATTCCTATACCCATGCAGCTATCATCTATGCTTTTCAAGCACCGTTAGTCCATTCTTCCTAGATGTACATGAACAGGAACATCCAAATGCTTATGACAGCCCTGTAAACTAATAGGTGCTTCCACAGAAGAAGAAGCAAATCTGCCTCAGCGGAAGTGAGAAGCTTGCTTATTCCCATTGCAGGGGCGCTTCCCAGGAGGATTAATCAAGTGTTAATATGAACAAAGTGGATCTGGAGAATCCCAGCACACAAGGTGTTACTGGAGATTTTTAAAGTTGTCTTGGGTTATGTGGACCTGTGTTAAGTAGAATGATCGTAGTTATTTAGAGTTTGTCATGCCATTTTGCTTCCACATTAACAAGATCTTTCTTATTTGAGGATATGCAGGTTTGTATGCTGGTGAATAGTTTTCAGCCTAATGTTTAGGAGGTGCTGTGTTACCACGATAGCAGTTACGCACAGCACAGAGTGCTTGTTTGTGTTACTGGCTGGCTGGCTGCAAGCAGGACAACGCGTACCTCTGAGAGCCTCCAAATGTACTTTAGATGCAAAGCACTAAAAAAGCAACAATATACATTTCTATGTATTTAACTTTGTACAATGATAAGTGAGGTGCTGTTCATGTTTAGTCTTTAGTCTTCACTGGAACAAACACAGTTAATAAAAAGATGCTCAGATGACTGCAACTTTTTTACATCTTTCATACATATATATGTATGTACATACACATATATATATATGCCTTTTCATATTTAGAAACCACCATGTGCCTTCCTAGGTCTCAAATGTTACGTAGAACCCAACTTCAAAAAGCCCCAGGCCCTCTGAAGTGGATTATTTAGAGGCTGAAATGTACAATTTCTTAAGCCAATCTTCCTGATGTTATGTTTCCCGTGTGCCAAACTGTTCACAAGCACTGGAATCCAGAAGACACATGGAGAGGCCAGAACGAGTGATCTGTGGGAGTTTAAAGCCAGATAACATGAGCTCCCAATGGATTTTGTTTGGATGTTGGCTGGACTAGATGTGGCTGACTGTCCAGCTGGGTGTCACAATAACCTAATTTCTGGCACAGCTAAGGATTAGGACTTCCCAGGAGCATACATGGCTATGTGAGATAGGCTGTTATGGTACCACAGCTGAATTATTCACAACATGAGCCCCAGGCAGCCTTTTCTTATCATTGGTACTCTTGCGACATGCCCAACAGATATTACTTAACAGTATCGTGAGGGAAGACAGGTCCCTTAAAGATGAGAGACAGCAGAGGACACATGCAGAAAACACTTGGAACTCAAGGAATACATGGAAGGAAGCCAGCATGAGTAAATGATAGGTACAGGGGTTTAGCAGGTCCAGACTAAGCCTCTTGAATGATTACTACCACCAGGAAAGGATTGAGGACTGATTATCTTGGGAAAGAGACATGCCTATCAGATGGGTGAATCAGATTAGTCATAAGCTCCCCTCTTAAGCTTTTCTTTTAAGCTCCTGCTCACTTCTGAAAGGCCATTCTTTTGAGAACCAGCTCTCCCAAGTAGTGTGTAGGAACCTCAGCTCCCAGTGAAACACTAAAATGCAGAGCCTGTGGAACTGCCTGGGTTTTGTGGTGCAGGCTTGGGCTATCCTTAATCCCACCTGCAGCCTGGAACATAAAGTCATGGATTTACATGGATTTACAAAACAGTGCCTGTATATCTGTGCCCAAGGTTTTGAATAGTAAATTACTAAAGCAGAGGTCTAAATCTGTACTCAAACAGACAACTAAAAACTTACTAGATGTTAGTGTTCCAGTCTCTGAAAAACAGAGTAAAAGGTGTCCACCTATGTAATTACCTTTTCACAGGTTGTACAAATGTGTAAGACCTCATCAAAAACCTGTCTAGTGTTAAGTGCCCTCCCACTTAACGTTTCTCTTTGGGATGTGGCTCTATTTGCACAATGCATATATTTAACTATATTGATTTGGGCTAATTTCCAAATGTTGAAAGTCATGGGAAACATAAACAAGAATCCGTTTACACAAATCTGCACGTGTTTATTGTTACACACATCCTCCAGTTGTCTTTCCGCTCAATAACATCCTAGACAAAAAAATTACTCTGACAGGCATAAGGCTATGTGTAAATTAACCTGACAATATGCTTGTGAAATCCGCTTAAAGCTGAAAAGCAGAAGGAAAGGTAAAGGGTAAGAACATCTGCATAGTGCACTGATGAGTACTCTGGCTTTTCCATGGCATCTAAACAATACTCATGTTGGAATAGATGTTCTATTTTAAAGCACTAAGTAAATATTAAACTTCTGCACTCTCTGTCTTATTGTTTGCATTCTTTGACACTTGGCTGCAACTCATTAAAAGTTTCTCAGATGAGGTCACTTTTTAACAAGATGGCAGATGGCTCCAAAGTAATGCAAGCAATCAAAACTCGCAAAGAAATGTCATATTCTAAATGTTATACTGCTTCTCAGGGCACTGTTCGGGATCAAGTGACGGTAGCATGCTCCAAATTGCAAGAAGAAGAGCATTGCTGCATGCAAGAGGAAGAGCATCTCTGGATCAGCTGAGCTCGAGGAATTAGCCTTTGTCTTGCTCTTGCCTTATAACAAGCAGGAGAATCTCTGTCAAGCATGTTTTTTCATAGGCTGAAAGGCTATATTGCAGAACTCACTGCTAAGGCTCTTCCTTATTCATTTTATCTGCTACCCACTTTCTAAAGGGACATGTTAGCTGTGAAGCTTTCTTTTCTTTGAGTCTGTGTACATGTTTTGCTTATGTAGCCCTCAGTTTCGTATTGTTGCCTCAGCAAGGTCATGAGTCAAAACTACAATAAATTAACTTTTGCTTTTTTTTATTATTGGTAAGTTAATGATTTACAAAAAAATGTGTGAACTATGAAGGTAAACAAAACCAAGTATCACACTGATTTATGGATATCTCTGGGAATTTCATCTATGCATCCAGGACTTCCGTGAATACACACTGTGCTTAAGGCACAACATGTTGGTATTTTGTAATTACATTTGCTCCAGTTTTTGTGGTAGAAAGCTAATCCTAGAAACCAGAAAAATATTTGAAATGCCAGATTGAGAATAAGTAGTCTTTGCTTCTAGACTTGCTGCTGTATTTGAGGGTGACATCAAGTAATCGTTCATATCAGAGCTTTCAAAAGCAGCCCCTGATCCTGCAAAGTCACTTAAAGAAATGTAGGAACTTATTTTGCTGTGATAATTGAGGCTTCTGCGCATTTCTGTGGGAGTATCAGAACTTAGCACAGCAAAGTTAAATGGCACTGAGCACTATCATTACACAGACCTTTGATTAAAAAATGGTTATATTCCTTTTTCTAACTCTTGCTGATATAGGCAGAATGGTCCTAATACTGACCAGAAAACAAACAGAAAAAAGATGTCAAGTCATTGTGCTCTGAGCATCTTCTGGCCATTAATGTAACTAATGATAAATACCTTTAAGAAATGGTGTATGGCCACAAAATTTTGTGAGACGTCACAAAAGTTATTAATTTACAGGTAGATTTATTTGAATTGCTGGTAATGCAGTATTATGTTTATAAATTAGGTTTACCCTCCCATAATTAACTTCAGTAAAACTGAGTTCTAACAAAAGCCCCAATGACATCCTTCTTCAGCACCAAGCTAATGGAGATTTAGTGTCTGCAGCTTGAAAACATGGCCTCTTCTGTAACACAGCAATCGGGTGTGCTAAATTTTGTTGAAAGATCTCATCCACAGAACAATACCGATGAAGATTTAATTATCTTCCTTTGCTACAAGTCAGTTACAAATTTCTCTTTCCCTTCTGTCCATGAAGGCCATTTAAATCTTCCAGGGAACAAAAAAGATTTGGCTTTCTTTTTCTATTCTCAGCAATTACGTATGAACTATTTTCACGTCTGATTGCTTGGGAATCATCTACAAGACATGTATGGCATCTGGAATTAGAAATACTCCTAAACTCTTCTCATTTGGAAATGATAGAGAAAGAGGTAGAACTTAAGCTGATGTTAAAGACTCTAAGGGTGGGGTTTATCACCCCTAACTTTAGCCATCCAGATTTCAATATCAAGTTTAAATTACTTATCTGTTCTCACACTATGCTAATTGAGAGAGATCAGCACCTCCAGTACCATTTTAAGATAGAAATCTAAGATAGATGGGAAATGCCTGCCTTTTCATTACAGAAGTCAGCTAGACAATGAATTTGTATGAGACACATAACTTTCAAACCAGTAAAATTAGTTGAAAAAAATCCCAAGAAACAACATACTCCAGAACAGGAAAACTGTAGAAGAATTTGTCAGGGAAATTACTGTCACCTGATTATGAGACTATGAAACTAAAGCAATAAATTAAAAAACCAGATCCTGAGACTGTCCTTGAGGAGAGGCAAAATCATTCTTTTACAGCATTCTTTAATAAATACCTGGATTTCAGTGTCCAGCAGTGAAGTGCTGGAACGAACTCTCATAATACTGTGATTGTGTTACTGTATTTCGTATATTTATTGTAGACTGAATTTTATTCATGTTCAGTCAGTGGCTAGAGACACAATGCAGTCAACTGCTATCAGCCTTCTGCCTTGTACTTCTGGACCATGTGGAGAAGGAACCATGCTGGACAAAGCTAAAAAATCCTGCATTGCCTGGAAGAGGAGCCAAGTCAGGTGTTGAAGGGTGATACAACTGACATCAGGGCACAGCACTGGAACTAAAAAAGGGAATGTTGCAGTACTGCTTCAGTTCATTTCCTGACCAAAACAGTCATAAAATTTTTGAAGCTGTTACCTCTGGCACAGAAGGGATGGGGATAGCAATAAAAGCATCATATAGCTTGAAAATATATTAGCTTATCTTATTTTTTCTGTACCTTCTCAGTTTCTAACTTCAGAGATGTTCCAAAGAGGCTTTTGGATCTAGACAGACTCCCCATGACTTCTACTGCTTGTTTCCTGCCTTTGACTTTCTCTGAGATCCTGGCTTGTAATCTGCTATCCTCCTACAGTTCCTTATGGCACTGTCTCAGTGCTATCTAAAAATACATATGTTCCATAAAGAAGCCACCTATTTGCTTGGAACTGACACTGGTATCCTGGGCCTTGCTAGACTGCACCTTTGATTCATTAATTTCCTTCCAGACCAGTTCTTTTCCAATATAATGATCCAGGTTCAATGAGTCATTTGGACAGTCACTTTAACCTGATCTGTGCCAAATTGTAGAGTTCAAGTAGAGCTGAATGTTAAGGTAGTCTGATTGGTTTTCGCTGTTTATGAATTATTGCCCATGATGATCATTTGCTTAAGATACCCAATGAAATTATAAGAAAATTACTTCACAGATACACTATGGTGTGTTTTGGATACATGTGGGAATTAGATTCTTTCCCTGCTTATCTCCTTTTGGCAGTTCTCAGGGCTGCATAGCATATTCAAAGTCACAGTTGGGTTGTTTGTGCATAACTTGCAACAGACTGCATTTCCTATTGCCAATGTTTTATAATGTGGAATGGTACTAATCAAAGATGCACAGAAACCTGATGTGGGGTTGTAGAGGATTTTTACGCCTTTCATGTTTCCTCTAGTTTCAGACACTATTCTCAGTTTCCTTTGGCATTATGCATGCAGACAGGCACACTAATACATTTATTACATAACTGTTCAGAAATGCTCCTGTTTCACAGGAAAGATGCATCTCATTCACACACCTTATGCAAACAAGATATAAATTGCTACACAAGTGAGGACAGGCAGCGTTATGCTTGAGAAAGCTATGCAGGTGAAGTCGTCATGGCCCTTCTCTGTGCCAGACAGCAAAACCCTCCCTTTGGCTTGTTCTGCTCTCTTTCTGGGACTCACAAAACACTGCTTCTTCATCACTAATGGGGAAGCATTGTGCGGTTGGAAACAGCACCCCCTTCATTTTCAAGGTTGCTTTGACCCCTACTGAATGTGCCCTTATGCCTCAGACTTGGTGTCAACTGGACAGTTTTTAAAGAGCTAACCCAAATGACGTGAATCACACAAATAAGCATATGGGTTAGCTTAAGCTCTTGTAAACCCTCATCATCACCCCCACCTTTGCCACGATCTGAATGAATCTGTAGGAAAGCAAACTGCTCAGCAAGTAATAGGATGAATGAACTATGGCTGATGCTTGGGGTTTGGTGTTGGGGTGCATAAGCAGTTTGTCTCAGCTGCAGATCTGTAGTGAAACCACAGGGTTTTTATCTCAGCTGGGGTATCTTTCTTCTAACCCTTTCACAAAGCCTTTGAGTGATTAGGAATTGAAAGACCACTATTGACTGGTGAATTTGTGGAAAAGCTACTGGAGTGAATAAGGAGGCACAAGATATGATTATGTTTTGACAAGAGACTGGACTGTGATAATTCCAGAAGCTTTTCTTTTAGCTAATATCTAAGTGAGGGGAGCTGAAACAAAATCATACTCCCAGATTTTCAGACACTGAAAGACTTTAATTGCAGTCTAATGAGCACTATTCTCCAGGAAAGCACTAGGGCAACAAAAATTTGTTTTAGCCATCAGTGGAGTTGTAAGGGATGAATATAAGCTTAGGCTAGATTCTCAGCAACGAACACACAAATTGAGAGAGGAGCAATCTTCATTAGTTCACTATTCTTGTTAGTTCATTATTTCTAATTTAAGTTAATTTTTCTAAGGAAGCTTCTATATGCAGCAGAAGACATACTATCTAACTTGACTCAAGTAAACTTTACATTTAAGTCAATCTTACAATACACTTATTGAAAGAAGAGGAAGTACACTGAAGTAAGAATGGAGAGTAGACATAACAGGTAAGATGCTGACAGCTACATTTGCCTATGCCTTTGCTATTCCCTCTCCCTCTGTCTAACTCTGGTACTTTTCCTGTAATGCTCCTCACTGCAGGGCAGCTTAGGAGTGTTTTGGCAGGGAACAGTCTGCTTATTCTCCCTGGAGACTGCACAGAGATCATACATAAATCCTGTTGGAGTTCTTAACCCTTATATGTAACTGACAGCTTTGCTCTTCCGCATTACTAAATTCGAGCAAGAGGCAGTGCCAGCATGTAGAGAGAAGGTACACATGTTCAAATTAGTGGGTAGCCAGTCACACAAGTTGTCATACTGTTTGAGACAGTGTCATAATTAATACTTACAATAGAAATGTGTCACTGAACTTCCGTTCACTAAAGAATTCCTTTGTTTAATCATTCCACCCCCTTTTCCCTAAAATTATTATTTTTTCTTATGTGTCTTCCCCTCTATCTTTTCCTCTTGGCATAAATGGCACCTTTTTCATGCCTTCTACTGCTAGAGGGAATGAAGTGCCAATACTAATTATTATTGCATAGTGATATGTGAATGCTGATGATCTTGCAGAAGAAAGGACATGATGGCCTGTTAAGCCAATCAAGTCAACTGATTAGATGACAGATTATTGTGCAAATCTTTTTCCCAGCTAGCTAATTAACATAAGTGAGGAACCTACCCTTCTCACTTATCTTCAAACCAGTATGATTATGATACTATTCCAATGATTTTTTCACTGCCACAGCACTGCTGCACATACATTTCAGAGCATTTTAATGTGTGAGGAAACATTTATCCTGTATATAAACCAGAGAAAATAAATTAGGTGTTCCAAGTAGCATATAATTTTAGTGCTGCAGTTAGGAAGAAAATTGTTGTCTTCTGTCTTCTTGTTACACAAGTCCAAAGCTGCAAGAGCCATTTCTGAAAGCTACTTGAACACTGACGTATAATGCTTGGGGTTTTTCCACTGTTTTAGCATGCTTGGCATTAGTGGTGGACTATGTGTTTCTGAGGATGACAGAACACTGTCTCTTTTTTAGTGTACAGGGACGTTTTCTGCCTCTTTTACATAAGGATTGCTTTCACAGCACTGATTCCTTAAGGCAAGTGCTATCTAAATGTGGTTTTATGTATGCAGTCATCAGAGGCATATTTTGCAACTTTCTGTCAGAATCCAATAAATATACAGCAATTAAAAGAGAGATTATGAGAATCTAGTAGGTGGGCAAACAAGTTTCTGAAAAGGACACTTTCCACACTGGAATATTTGCCAGCATAATTTTTAGAAGAATCCATCAGTTCATAAGGTGCAGTGAGGCTCCATTGTCTGTTAGATACCATAAAAGCACATTCTATTGAAAGCTGAGAACCAGAAACAACATGTCAAAATTGGTAAAGTGGTCATAAGGTTAGATGTGACAATTTTACCAAAGTCCCAGTATTTCATTTGAGCACACAATGCCCTCTGATTATCAACAAAATAAATCTAAACATCATGATGTTTAACCAACTCAAGTTCCTTTAGTGACAAGCAAGGCTGTCAGTCAGTTGTACCCAGTGAAGGAGCAATAAGTGGTATAGCTATAAATCTGGCCCTTTCAGCTACTATACAGATCAGCTAAGAGATAATTTCAAGTGAAGGGTTATCACCCATGGTATGCACAGGGGAAACATGCAAAGAAAGCATTTTTCCTGATTTTATGAAAACTGTCTAAAGCAAAGTTCACAAGAACAGTTAGGATGTAGCAGAATATAGGGTTCTCCAGCTTTCATCCAAAAAACTAAATGATGCTTTTTTTTGGTATGATTCAGTATCTGCTACAGCTGTAAGTCATTTATACTGAACATAGGGTTCTCAGAGTTTGGCTTGATTCTGTGTGCCTGTCTCTACTGTTCATGAGGAGTTACTGATGGGAAATCACCAAGCAGGTCCAGTAGCTCAGTGGCAGTGATGTTTTAAGTACTTTGAGAATATTTCTTTCATATTCACTTAGGGCTCACAACCCGAATTTGAATTCTAGTCTACAGAAACGTGAGTAATGCACCATGTACCAGAATAGCAGTGATTGTCTATGAATTTCTTAGTTTTCTCAGTAATGTATATGTTCTTAGGAAAGTGTCTCCTACCTCTTTTAAGGATTTTAAGCTCTTACTAGAAAAACAGTAGTGAATGGTGTATTATATGCTGTGCATAACAAGGCTTTTGCAACATGAAGGCAAAGGATATCAAACAGGAACTCCAAAAAATGCATTAAGATGTTTAAGACATAGATATATACTTATAAAGGACAGTTTTTTTCCAGGTTGTGTGTGGGTGGTTTTGGATATAACCCAGGATTCAGTTTGTCTGGCTTTTCTGAGTTTGTGACATCTGAAGTGACGTAAATAAGAGTTACAATCATAACAAACCAGTGCTGCTTTTTAAGGTCTCCAATGAGCCTTACCACTCTTACTTTCCCTGAAGCAGCACAAGTGTCTCTAAGATACTTTTTCTTCTTTCATTAAACAGCTGACTGGTATGACAGTCTTCAGTCAGAAATACTGTTTGCACATGGAGAGCAGCAATGCAAGCTATCAGATCAGTCCTTTTTCTTATTCTGCAATCTTAGACCCCAGTTTGCTGAGCTTTATGAAGGTGTATAGGTTGCTTTCAGCTCATAAGGACCTTTTATAATAAAACCAAAACCAATTCTTCAATAAATGCCTCTCCATCCATATGACCAGAATAAGAGAAAAAGAAAAAAAAACCTCTGAGAAGCATTCCAACCCACATACACGTCTTAACTTGCTTCAGAAAAAATCAAAAGTAATAATATTGCTTGTGACTCAAGGTGGGAAGTTCTCTGAACAGAAATATTAAACCACAGCATTATCCTCAGTATTTATCCTCAGTATTTATGGGTTTAAACTTAAACAGGGGAAGTTCAGGTTAGATGTAAGGAAGAAGTTATTTACTGTGAGGGTGGTGAGGTCCTGGAATATACAGGGTGCCCAAGGATGATGTGAATGCTCCATCCCTGGCTGTGTTCAAGGACAGGTTGGACAGAGCCTTGGGTGACATGGTTTAGTGTAAGGTGTCCCTGCTCATGGCAGAGGCATTGGAACTAACTGATCTTAAGGTCCTTTCCAACCCTAACTATTCTATGATTCTATTAATATTTCTAGGGTCCATAGCTTACTGTTATGAGATGAATTTCCATAAAATGTTCTTCCCTTCTACACCATGATACAAACACTGACATCATGGAGAAGCTATTTATTCAACATCCTCTGACCGACAATTATCCGATCTGAACAATGACCAAGAAAAGTTAAATGTGTAAAATCTCACTTTATTCAACAGTGAGTCTGACAGAGTTACAGGGTTTGGAATTCAGTTCCTGAAATAACAAAGTAAGGAGAGAATTTCAAAAAAAGTTGAGTTAAATACTTAATTCCCACTCAGTCTTTTAAGGTACCACTAAAACCCCTGTCAAAAGGGCTTAAAAGGGCAAAGGACTGAAAATGTGTTATTGCTGTAAATTTCACAGATTAAATGGACCATGGAAATGGTCATTCTGAGGGTGTACCTATGAAACTGCGAAATGATTTGCTGAAGCAAATGTTGAAACAGGTTGGTCTCATCTGTGCTGATGCAGAAATAACTGCGTTTCAGGCTTCATCTGTAATAAACACTCACGAGGAACTGAGGTAGACTTTAAAACACAAAATTCAACCTCACCCTTCCTCCCTCTGCTTTGTTTCAGGCAAGGCTGAAACTATTTCTGGTGTACTCCCTGGATTGGAAGAAAACCAAAGGTTGTTTTTGGAGCTTTTGCCTTGAAATTTTTCTGTCCTTCCCTAGCTCCTTTTCCTCTTTCTCAATGTCCTGTTTGCAATGAAACAAGAGGCCCAAAAGGCTGACAGTTTCTGAAACAGGTGGTGTTTATGATAAAGGCCTGGTATACCGTGTATCAGCAAACAGTAACATGCCTTAAGTCAGACATGCAACTGCTTTTAATATTTGAGATTAAAAAGAAAAATTCTGTGATGGTCTTTTGCGTGAAAGGACTTCAAAGGAATGTAAAAGAAACATAAAACTGTTCAGCACATGTGAAACGTGAACTTAAGACATCAGATGGGCTTTTCAGCGGGTTCATTAGGATGTTAATAGAGCAGTGCTATTTATCTTTTCAACACTCTGCATATTCTGAGCATTAGGAATCCAGCTCCCAGTTAGTTAGACAAAAACCATTTTTAACCATGTGTCCATTCAAGCTACCAAATAATGTAAAGTAAAAGAACTGTCTCTAACCCTGGAGATGGAAAACTGTGTAGGATGGTGGAGAAATGGCAGTGTTTGGAGAGAAATTTTAAATACGTTAGGAAACATGTAATGTTATCTTTTCTCTTCTTATTTTTACTCTTGAAACAAAAAACCAAAAAACCAACCAAACAAAAAAAACCCCCAAACAAACAGAAAAAAGGGTACAGTAGACTTGCAGAGAATCTGTCTGCAGTGCTTGCATTTTTAAGATAACACTAGCGCTCTCTGTAGTGTATCACCATTGGGTGAAAGACCAGATGGAGCTAGGCTGCTGCTCAGCTGCAAGGGAAGCTGTATTTTAGTCCACCTGAGCACCAAGAGAGGACATTCTGAAGAACTGTTCTGGAGCCTGCAGGCTCCTACAAGGTCATTTGAAGGTATTGCCAGAATAAAATACGTTGCTTTCCTGTCACTGAGTTTATACTAAATAAGATGGCAGTAGCCCAGTAGCCTCAACAGAGGTGATTTGTAGAGTGAGTCAGGCATATTTTCTGAATGGTAACTGCCAGCCAATTTCATCTTTATTTCAGAAAGATGCTTTTTTTTTTTTTTTTTTC
>NDXB01013223.1:6718-37995 GCA_002631895.1 Agapornis roseicollis | reverse complement strand
TATAAAAATAATTTTTTTTTTTTTTTTTTCTCCTTACAGAACAGAAATGTAGAAGGTAAGAGAAGGCTGCGTGGAGACCTCATAGCAGCCTTACAGTATCTGAAAGGGGCCTATAGGGATGTTGCAGAGGGACTCTTCTTTAGGGACTGCAATGACAGGACAAGGGGTAACGGGTTCAAACTTAAACAGGAGAGGTTTAGATTGGATATAAGGAAAAAATTCTTTCCTGTTAGGGTGGTGAGATGTTGGAATGGGTTGGCCAGGGAGGTTGTGAGTGCTCCATCCCTGGCAGTGTTCAAGGCCAGGTTGGATGAAGCCTTGGGTGGCATAGTTTAGTGTGAGGTGTCCCTGCCCATGGCATGGGGGTTGGAACTGGATGATCTTAAGGTCCTTTCCAACCCTATTACTATTCTATTATTCTGTGATTCTAAGTACTGAAACAGGAATAAATGTGAGGCAATTATGAATTTTATACATAAGAGTTAGGAAATTAAAAAGAAAGCAGAACCAAGGAACTGATTAAAACAAAACAAAGTAACAGTGTGTGCTGTGCTAACACTGTAGATTTGGAGCATCCCAAACATACTGCAATTCCACAGTAACCACCCACTTGACGGATATCAGTGTTATCACTTTATATAGGGACACCACTAAAGAGCCCTCCTCTTTGCAGATGAAGGCAACATGTAGTTCATGTTCAGTATCTCAAGATTTTGCACAGTTCATAATTACATTATATTCTAGAAACCCCACACCTGTAACTGCATCTTTTTTTTTAAAAAAAGGATTTTTGTAGAAAAAAGAAAATCCTGACTTTATGACTTTCATTCCAGAATGCTATGATTATTTTAATGCAAATTAAGTTTTCTACTTTTTCCTTTCTCCTTTGCAAATAAGTGTGACAGAATAGCTAACTCCCAAGCTATAAAAATACCTGAATGCTACATTACATTGCCTTTGGGGGAAAAAGAGCAATGGAATGAGACAAAAAGAGAAAAAGACAGAAGGAAAATATATCTGACAACTGATTTCTAGTTAAGTTTCAAAAACCTCTCATTTGTCAGTGAAAAAAGTTTTGTCAAACCACCTAATTTCCCTAAAACTACCAAAATTAGAAATCCTTATTTCATCCCCTGGGTTTGATAATCTTGCCTGTTAATTTATCACAGTAGCAGGTATTCTAAAACCAAACACCCGAACTGCCATATTCATATCATGCTATGTGAAAGAGAGGTCAGATTGAACGTCAGCTGTGGCCTTCAAGAATATGCTTCTCTTCCTTTCTGCAGAATACCAAAAGGACAGCTTGATTTATGGAGGACTGTATATTAATTCTAAGTGGCTGGCTTCCTGGGTATACCTCATTCAGCCATGTACTACAGCCTATTGTGTTCTCTGTAATGAAACCTGCAGTGATGATATTTGGAAAGTTAATACATCCAAGCAATGAAGCCATTGATTCCCATCCAAGAACTTAATCAACAGGACACATTTTCTTCAACTGTGATGTCTCATGAATTAATTAATGCAATTAAAGATTCTTGTGTGTTGAAAATGTGCTTTGTTGTTTACAGGCTAAAGCCGAACACTTTCAGCCAGAACAGATGATTTGCTCTGCTAATCTGGGACACGGTTAACCCAGTGCTTAGACACTGAAAATAAACACCGTTCTAAAAATATCCTGTGCAGGGGGTCAAGAAGAACATCCCATTTTCTTTTTTTTTGAGTCAGGAGTTACCTTAATTCCAGAAGCACAATACATTGTAGTCCTGAGAGAAAATGAAAACATAATAAAACACAAAGCCCCATCTTTTGTGAATCACAGGTTCTCTTTCTGTCTTAATTTTGTGGAAAATTCATGTTATCACACTTACTTTCTCCTTAAATGGACAGAAGGCCAAAGAAAACCTAAGGGATTTTCACTTATATTTTTTACTGGTTTTACCAGCTGCACAGATTTGCCTGGTTTACCTTGCATGAGAAATGTAACTATCATGCTGTAGTCAACCAGCTGCAGTAATTTCAAAGTTAACTGCTGACACATGTTGTAGAATACTACCACAATCCTACTCCTACTAACATAAGCTTTTGAACCTGCTCTCATTTTTTTCTGGCTTTTTTGTAACAATCATGGGTAAGCATCTTTTAATTATCTATAAAACAGCTTAGTGTCTTTGAGATGTTGCTGACACGAGATAGTCTGTAACAGCTCCGTTATTCAGATAGGACAGTCTAAGCTTCTGTGTGTTATCATATTTGCAAAGTCCAGACAGACATAATTATTATATATCAACAAAAAGGTGCAATAAGTAAAAATCAGAGTAATCTGGTCTAGTGAAAGGGCACTGTTAGTGTGCTGCCTGTGGGACTGTGCTAAGAACTAGATGATTTGTAAGGTCCATTCTAACACAAACCATTCTGTGACCTTATGATATAAACACATTAAGATAGCATACAGCTAGCTATATAGCAATTACATATCACGATTTTACTATGACTTTGGATCTTCTTTTCACGATTCTCTGTTGTCATAGGTTAGACCAGAGGTTTTTCAGAGGCACACTATTACTTACTATGTTTGCACAATATGTAACAGAGTAAGATCACAATTCTGCTTGAAGTCCTCAGATACTGCTATAATCTTTTAAAAACCCCAAACACCACTAGAAGCAAAGATGAATCAACAAACTGCACCAGTGCTTATTAATATAATTAAAAATACAATATATGGGTCTGTTCCCCCCCTTTCTCGTCACCACCCTTTTTAAGCTTTATAGAGTTATTGGAATGATCAGCTGGCTAAAATGTCTTTCTGGATTTTAAATTAAACTGGTAAAGGTGGAAATTCAAAGGTGAAAAGAGAAGCCTGGCACCTATGGCAATAATGACCCAGAAATGTTTATAAATGGAAATTACCCAATTTCAAAGGAGACTTGGAGAAATGGTTCTAAAACAGTATGTTTTCACCAATCAACACCTAAGAAGGCATACATATGGGACCAGTGGGACCTGAAAATCAGAGATTTGAACTGGATATGGCAGACAAGATTCAGGCTAGTGAGAATTCAGAGCATAAAATAAATTCTGTTCTCCATGGAAGAGAAATATGAGCAATACCTGACCTTTAAAACGAAAGCTGTATGCATTTTGCTCAATCCTGTGTCCTGAAAGTTCACATGGTAGTAGGAGCATACTCTTAACTGTATTTTTTGAAAAGCTGATTCTTTTCTTCCTTTTCCTTCTCATTAATTAATTAATTATATTGACTTTCTATTGCTTCAGCTACCTGACTGATAACTGGCATTATCCATGACATTAATTTTAGGAGAAGAATTCGTGAAATACCTAAACAGGTATTTCAGAGGCCTGGACTTAGGCTCTATGCAATTGTATTTGTGTCCAAATATACATACAAGTGTACATTAGATAATTTTCAGTATTTAGGAGTCATAGATCACAGAAATAGAGGTGTTAGCTTATCAAAATATTATGTTATCAAAATATTATGCTAGTAATCCATAGATTGTCAGTTTTCAACTTCATTCCAGTGATGAATAACAAGCCTAATAGGAGAACTAATTTATAAGTATTATCCAAAACTAAAAGGTCCAACATCTGAAATGTTTATTTAACAAACAGTAAATCTGTACCAAAATACATAATGCATACATTACATAGCTAATGTCATATACTAGTATTAGTCTTTCAAGCTACAAAAAAGCTAGTCTTGCTGTATAACTTGCTGCAACTATTCAAAGGTGGGTGAAAAATCAAAAAAAGTTTCAGGGGAGAGCCCCCCACTTTCGTATTCATGGAACCTGAATGTCCCCTTGAATAATATGACAGTATGTAATCAACACTGGCCAAGTCACATTTTCACAGACCCCATACATTTCATGTGTTCTGGGGCTAAACCTCAAACACATGGGGTCTGATCTGCAGTAGACTTGAGCAATGACTGTTGCAGTTGAAATCAAGAGTTAGACTTTTCAAGGATTTGTTACATGCTAAACATTCTGAAAAGGAAAAAAAAAAAAAATACCTGTTAGGTGTTATAGATCTATCAATTCTGAATTAATTTTAATGTTTTCCTATCCCACTCACCCTCCCCAGTTAGGAGGAAGATATCATTAAGCAACATTTATAAACAACCAGAAGGCATATCGTTAATGGTAATAAGTGCCCAAAGATGGACTAGTCATATTAAAAACTTGCAAAAGCAGATAGTCACAGGACCTTAGATAGTGATTAAATCACATTAAATTAAGTCCTAAAATTGTGAGACTATGTCTTGATTTAAGCCCAGCTGCCATGCAGCTCGCTCTCTCACTCCCCACCTTCCTCCCCACTGGCTCCCAAAGGGATGGGGAGGAGAATTGAAAGAATGTAACTCCCAAGAGTTGAGTTAAGAACAGTTTAGTAACTAAGGTATAACACAAATCACTACTCCTACCACCAATAACAATAATGATAAGGGAAATAACAAGGGAAGAGAACACAACTGCTCACCACCTGCCAACCGATCTGAGCAGTGATCCAGCCCTTCCGGGTAACTGCCCCCAGGCACAGCTACAGGTTGGGCAAAGAGGAGATTGAGAGCAGCCCTGCGGAGAAGGACTTGGGGGTGGTGGTCGATGAGAAAATGAACATGAGTTGACTGCAGTGTGTGCCTGCAGCCCAGAAAGCCAACCGTATCCTGGGCTGCATCAAAAGGAGCGTGACCAGTTGTTCAAAGGAGGTGATCCTGCCCTTCTACTCTGCTCTTGTGAGACCTCAGCTGGAGTATTGTGTGCAGTTCTGGTGTCCTCAACATAAAAAGGACATGGAGCTGTTGGAACAAGTCCAGAGGAGGCCTATGAGGATGATCGGTGGACTGGACGAAGACAGGCTGAGAGAGTTGTGGCTGTTGAGCCTGGAGAAGAGAAGGCTGCATGGAGACCTCATAGCAGCCTTACAGTATCTGAAGGGAGCCTACAGGGATGTTGCAGAGGGACTCTTCTTTAGGGACTGCAATGACAGGACAAGGGGTAACAGGTTCAAACTTAAACAGGAGAGGTTTAGATTGGATCTAAGGAAGAAATTCTTTCCTGTTAGGGTGGTGAGATGCTGGAATGGGTTGGCCAGGGAGGTTGTGAGTGCTCCATCCCTGGCAGTGTTCAAGGCCAGATTGAATGAAGCCTTGGGTGGCATAGTTTAGTGTGAGGTGTCCCTGCTTATGGCAGGGGGGTTTGAACTAGATGATCTTAAGGTCCTTTCCAACCCTATCTATTCTACGATTCTATATAGAGGGCATGACGTGCTGTGGTATGGAATACCTCTTTGGCTAGTTCGGGTCAGGTGTCCTGTCTCTGCCTCCTCTCGGCTTCCCCTCCTCCCTGACAGAGCATGAGACTCAGAAAGTCCTTGGTCAGACTAAACATTACTGAGCAACAACTGAAAACATCGGTGTTATCAGTGCTGTTCTCAGGCTGAAAGTTAAATGCCCAGTGGACTACATACTTGCCTATACTATTCCACACACCCTGCCACTCATGACTGTCCAGCCTCAGCGAAAATCTCTTGGTCCTCCTGTATTCTTGTCTAATACTAGACAAGACCCAAACCCGTCTCCACTTAACTTTCAAAATCGGATGAAATGGTTGTGGATGAAGCACACTCTGTGTGTGTGCCAACATGGTGATCCCCATCACAATCAGCAGGTAGGTCCCAAGGGTAACCAAAGGCCACTTTAAACCTTCAGAACTCTCAAATGGTGCTGCTGTACTTGTCACTGGGGCTGGTGTAGTTGCTGTGCTTGGAGCTGGAGTAGCTGCACTGTCTGTTGCGATTGGAGTTTGAGTAGCTCCTGTACTTGTCACTGGGACTGGTGTAGCTGCACTGTCTGCTGCAGTTGGAGTTTGAGTAGCTACTGTACTTGTCACTAGGGTGTGTGGGAATGTCTCCCCCATAGGCTGACCACCTGAGGAGGGGAAGAAAGATGTGTAATTGTTAAACACTTCCATTATTTATCTCCCGAAGTATAGAGGTTGTGACCACACTGGAAATGCAAGCCAGATCAGTTTCATGATCAATGAGTCTATTGTATTGCAAGTCATTGCCATAAAATACAGTGAAACAAGAACCTTAGCCCAAGGCCACCAGCTGATAAATGTTAGCACAGCAAATACCAGCTGTAAGTAAGGTACGACATGCTGAAACTGTGAGATCACGAGCAACAACTTTGAGAGCCAATAAATCAGCATTGTGATGAGTGATTATTAATCCAAAACAATGAAGGCTTATCACAAATACGATTAGACACACTCCGGTCAGATCTGTCGTTACCCTTTGTGTGCCGTGTTGAGTGCCAAAAAGAACTGTCATAGTTTAAGCCCAGCTGCCATGCAGCCCACTCGCTCACTCCCTCCCTTCCCCCTCTGCTCCCAGAGGGATGAGGAGGAGAATCAAAAGAATGTAACTTCCACACGTTGAGATAAGAGCAATCCAGTAACTAAGGTATAACACAAATCACTGCTGCTACCACCAATAATAATAATGATAAGGGAAATAACAAGGGAAGAGAATACAACTGCTCACCACCCGCCAAATGATACCCAGCCCGACCGAGCAGTGATCTAACCCTTCCAGGTAACTCCCCCAGTTCATGCACTAGGCATGACATGCTGTGGTATGGAATACCTCTTTGGTCAGTTTGGGTCCTGTCTCTGCTTCCTCCTGGCTTCCCCTCCTCCCTGGCTGATCATGAGACTAAAAACATCGGTGTTATCAGTGTTGTTCCCAAGGCTGAAAGTCGAAACCACAGCACTGCACTAGCTACTAAGAGGGAGAAAAATTATTGCTGCTGCTGTACCCAGGACAGACTCTTTAAGGAAAATCTAGGAGGAAATCAATCTTTCTGTATGTACAGTATAATTTCAGTGGTGAGCAGAAAGTAACGCAAAAGATCTCACACCAAATGATCACATAACCATACTGGCTGGCTCTTCATTTTGCAATCATCAGGCATTCTGGGAACTGTGAAAGAAGGGATTGAGCTGTTCTGATATGAATTTTCAATGAATAATTTTCTAAGGGAACACAGACTACCTGAAGTACAGTTTAGATACATGAAATATTTTCAGCAGCTTTAGAAAGGCTGAGATAAACTAAGAAGAGTACAAAGAACCAGTCAGGGTAATTTTCTCTTGTTTTGCCAAATCACAATCTGGGACTGTCACACAATGGAAGGTAGTTATTCTGTCACAGTCCGAGTTGGAGATATTTTTAGGCAAAAGCATCTCTGGATTTAAATATGTATGTAACATAATTATTGATGCTGCTTTTGGGGAGCAGCAGTGAATATAATTTAGTAATTTAACCTAAGCAGGCCCATGTTAAAAAACAAAACAGATCCATCATTATTCATCTGTGTAACCTTTCTCTTATTATATAGGTATGTATTGTTTCTTAACGCTTGGACTGGCAGTTGGACTGAATTATTTAGTGCTGACATATGTGTACCTGAGGATTGCAATAAAAATAAATTAAAGGTACTCTGTGGAAAAAAGCCTCTTTAAGTGAGATTTGATTGACATGTACTTTTTCCAAATATATCTCAATCCATTCTCTATCTGTATTGCATAATTTGCAGTCAGGCTTTCTTCCTCAATTTCTCCTGATGGTCAGGGAATTATCACCTTTTCAAAGAGCTTGTTTTGTCAAGAATAATGGTTTAGAGCTGTGGATGGTAGGTGCTCTCTTGGGGCTAAGAGAAAGAGAAGTTCCCCAAATGATTTAATTTAAAGGGTTTGTGGATTGTAGAGCTATGAACTGACCTGTAAAATGGAGATAAAGATGTCAGACTGGATCTGATTACTGCTAAAGGGCTGATTTTTGAAGTGAATTACAATACTTTAATTGAAAAATATCCTTCTATCTTCCAAATCTGGGAAAAGGCTTTAAAAACAGCTGCTGTCTGCAGAATGGACACTAATCTACACAGAGAAGCTGACCAACTTTTCTGTAAGGCAGTAATGACTCTACTGCTATTATACCAGTAAACCTTGCTGTATGAAAAACGTGGTTTTGTTTTCGTTTGTTTTTTACTTAATTATAGTGTATGGAAAACCAAGTCCATTCTTTCTGTTTTGTATTACTAGAATCATCAAATAATGCAATCAATTAGGTTGGAAAAGACCCTTAAGATCAGCTGCTGTCAATCAACACCCCCAGTCCCTTTTTCTACCCTTCAGCTTTCCAGCCACTCTTCACCACGCTTGTAGTGTTTTATGGGGTTGTTGTGACCCAACTGAGCCTTGTTGAACCTCATACCATTTGCCTCAGCCCATCGATCGAAACGGTCCAGATCCCTCTGCAGAGCCTCCCTATCCTCCAGCAGATCAACACTCCCACCCAACTTGGTGTTGTCTGCAAATTTGTATTTTAGAACTGAGAGTTCCTTTCATTTGTTTAGCAAGAAAAAAAAGAAAAAAAAAAGCACCATCAAAGTGTTCCTCTGACCTTCACCCACCTGAAACTGCTGACTATAAAGCGACATTTCCCACTTGAGCTTAGCAAGAGTCTCACAGACTCTTTAATGTCTCTTGGATACCGAGGAGGGGGAGAAAGTTGCGAATGCAGGAAGACATCCATCTCATGTACTGCCACATGTGAATGGCAAGTCATCCGAAAAGAATGAACCGGATGACGCTATTGAAATCTTCTTTCCCTCAGCTCAGAAACCATTTCTTTGAAATATCTAAGTTTACACAATGTTACTTAGTGATTCTGTGTCCTGATACCTTCCTTAGAGTAAATTGGAGAGTATAAAGTTGTTTGTTTGTTTTTTCTAGTCTTCAAACTTGCTGCAACACTTTTAACTCTCCTTATTTCCTGCATTTTATTTATCAAGATAAAGCCTGAAAATAAGTAAATATTTTTTTCATGAACCTTTCTATTCCTTCTAACATGTGAAACTGTAGTCACCACATACCAACTATTGTTATTCTGCTTAGCATATGAAAATGCATCTGCATAGCATATCAAAAGCTCCTGAAGCAGCTTTAAGAAATCTTTTCTGTGCAGTGCTGTTGGTATTTCCAAAGAATTTCAGAAGCAAAGAAAATCACTTATTCAAGTTTTACTCAGTGTCTGCATCAAGGAGTCTTTAATATACAGAATAGAGCCACAGTTTCTCTCCTTTTTCTGTTTTACCCATTTGTGCCTCGCACAAAAATTTTAAGACAAAGCTGGTATGCACCTAAGAAGGAAGTTAGGAATTTGTGATTTGTAACTCGTATTGATACATTTCCACTTCCTTTCTCCACCTGAGGAGAAAAAAGTTGTTTTGGACAATTTTTTAGATGCTTGTAAGATAGCTATTTTTTCCTGAGGTTCTTGACTCATTTCCCACCTTCCTGTAAATAATTTTACCCAAGAATTTGTCATCCAGCATTCTTCAGTTTGTTTACATTTGGAACATTGTGATACATTAAGGCTTGAGTTTAAAGAGATAATTGATGTTTACAGATTCTTTCTAAAGTATTCTATTCCATATGCTTTTCTGAAACTGTATAATTCAGTCCTTGAAATGTGATGTACTTAATGAACCTTTTGGTATATATTAAGATAGGGATTGCGTCTGCTCACTTGGCTTACTGCCAACGCTGTAGGAAAGGAAATGATGGAAAATAAAAGCCTACACTCTAAGGTTTAACTAAGGTCGTGGGTGCATTCAAGAGCATATATTTCATGAGTGTCCACAATGAAATGGAAGATAAGCATAGTTTTGATTGTATGTGTGTATAAATACATTTTCTTTTTTTTAAGGAAGTGAATATTTGGAGACTGATCATATTTGAACTAGAGACACCAACAATGTTGCTTTACAATATTTTAAAGGAAAATGCAAAGTATGGAAAATTTCCTGCAGAGAAATACAAATGTTGACAATATTTCTCTTTTGTGATAAATACCTATCAGAAATGTATTACAAGTTTTGAAGAATTACACATGAAAGGCAGCTTTTAGAAACAGAAAGTAAATGAAATGCAAAATATTGCCTTCTGTGCTTTTTGTATTTTAGTTTTTGGTGTTATATTTAGGAAAAACTGCCCCAAAGAACTTAGTGTCTTATTCAGTATCACACTGATCACATTTACTGCCTTGGCTTCTGCTGTATATCAAAACCCTTGCAAGACTGCTGCAGCAATATTGACCAGTATAGGCATAAAACCCTTCAGAGCTACTAGAGAAAATAGTTCCAGTCCATATATGATAAAGCAATGATGGATCTGCTTTGATTTACCCTAGGAATTGGCTTTACCTCCGTTGTTGCCCAGATGGAGCTGAAAAGCAAGAAGGTAGCTTTGGACCAGCTCCTTGCATCCTATGCTTTAGTTTAACTAGATGTATGGGAGTGGTCTTTATTATAGACAGCTCCTCTAAAATACAGGACATCTTTTCTTACAGTCCAGATTCTGAAAAGTAACTTCTTTAAATTAGAAATGTCAACAAAGACAGCTAAATCAACCTCACATTTGAAAAGAGAAGGGACCTTATTTTCTATGTCTCTGTCTTATTTTGGAAATTGCTTGCGCATGACTGATACCAAATCCACCCAGAATAAATCTGATAAATCTGATTAATTCAGAGGATAACAGTACTTAAATAAAGCACAAGTACAGATTGCCAGCAATGTCATTAGTTTTAGAAAATGCATCTCTAAAACATGGCAAAGTTTGAAAGCGTGCAGACTTACCTCTGTAGCTACCACTTTATTTAAAATTATTCATATGAAATTACACATTCTGATATCCTTTTAAGTGGTGAAGGACAATTAGGGATGTTACTCTGGATTTAAAGTACAATGGTAACAAAAATCAGAGATTAGATCACAGAGAATATAGAAATACCAGCATGCCTCACCTGAATTAGAAAAATCCTACTTTATATCTGCCTCAAACCTGATTGAATTTTACTAAAATTCAACAGCTCAATTAAAAAGAAAAACAAAAAAAGAACAAAACAGGCTCAGCACAGCTACAATCATAACAAACAATGATCTTGGCTTATATCTCGTAGCCATGGTAGCAACTGAAAGGATTCTTCCCACAGTGTGTTAGGAGGAGGGTTTTAATCGCTGTTTCCCATGGCTGGATGCCTCAACAACGAAGCAAGTCTGAAAAAAAGAGTTCCACAGCAAAGGAGGTTATTCTGAGGCACAAGATGAAGTGTGATCACACTACAGGAATTTTGTGTCAGTCCTGTAGGGAATATGGCTACTGTAGAGGCTCTGCTTGCAGCTACTTTTGAAATCATAAAATTGCACCTGTAAATGATGGTGAAGTTTATAATTATTGATATTGTTACTGATATTTACAAAGGAATAGAATCATCTCTATGTGAGAAGGTTTTTCAGTGTCAACTGTTAGTTTGAGCTGGATCATCAAATCAAAGTCAAAATTCTGGAGTGTGCTCTTAGCCTGACTTTTGGAAATTTCTTTGTGCCCCTTTCATTACATGTGTAACAGGACTGCTACTGCATTCTACTTACAGAAATGTGGAGAAAATAGTTCATCCCTTTCAAAACAAGAAAAGATTGAGAAGGCTTTTCTGACTTTCCCCCTGGCAGGTAAAGTGAATGGCTCACTCTTTTAAGCCACTTAGCTGCTGCATTTTTATCTCATTTCTTTAGGAGATGCAGAAAGCACAAATACAATGTGATCCACTTGATTACAATGTTCATAGATGCCAAAGAATATATGAAAAATGGGAAAATAGCAACTGGGGGTTGCATAGAAGTTACATAACATTAAATGCAGGATTCACTTCTATTCCAAAAGATCAAAGCACCTATCTTCAGGCCAGGTCTAATACAGTTAAGCTACAATACTGCATATACTACAGGTGAGCATAGGTTCTGTAATGCACACGTTCTGCTTAAAATGCCGAGACCCTTTCCAGTCACCTCAGACACAGTTTCAGGAACCTCCCCTTAGCCTTTTGCAGGGAAGCTCAGAAGAAATCTGTGTGTCTCTGTGGCTTTATTCTCAGTAGTCCTTCATGTATGTGTGTAGGGGAAGTGCCTCAAGGCTCCACCATGTAAACTACCTGAGCTGGTTATTTTGTCATCTACTGCCCTATTTAACCCATCTCTGGGGTCTTCCTCTTTCCATTGGATTCAGGGCTCCATGTGAGCACTTGGCTGAAGTCAGTACCAGCAATAGGCAGAATTTTCTACTTAACAGTTGCTCTGCCACACGGCCCTCCTCCTAGCTCATTGCAAAGCTTCTCACTTAACCTTTCTTGGCAGAATAAATTGGTAAGGTCACAATAAATACCAGGTTTAATTGGACTGAATTCCATGGCAGCCTCTCAAGCTGTGGTCCTCCAGCCTCTGAGGAGGGAAGCTGCCAGCATAAAGCAAGGAGCAAAGTTCTGGCTGCACACTACCTGCTAACAGAAGAAAACCCACTGTTTAATATGTACAAAGGAATGGCTACTTGCATGGAATCTTTTAAATAACCCTTAAAATATGTAAGAATAAATACGCTAAAGAAATTCAGCTCCATTCATTGTAAAGGGAAGCTATTACATAGTTGAAATTTCTTGTGTGTGAGGCTTGCCCCACTGATTTTGCTAGATAAGCATAAAGCAGTCAAATTTAGAGTATCAGTACAGTGTAGCAAAATGGAGGAGAGAAATGGGGACTTCTCTGTTATACTGAGGCATAAGGGTAGTTATCACCAAAAACACGGAGTGAATCAAACATGCACTGTTGAGGATCCCTCCTGTTTGGAAAAGTGTTTGACATTTGGTGTACCATCAGAGTACTGCAATTTAGGACATTTAGTGTATCATCAGAGCACCGCAATCACCATGAAAAATGCAGTGATGCTTGCAGAAATTAAAATAAAATAACAAAAATAACAGGAACAAGCAGTGTCAGTGTTGTCTTTTCAGACTGTACAGAGAAACACAAAAACAGCATCGGGTGCCTAAAATAAGAACAGAGATCACTAACATCACTTAGTAATAATACTTTCCCAGGAAAGTCACAACTTCCAGTAACTGTCATTCCAAGGACTCCTGTGGTATATTTAATAGACCTTGGTGGATTTTTCTTCTGTTCAGTTTGTATGGTCACTTTTTGAATACATGAAAATTTTCCTCTTTCTGCATTTCCTGTGGCAAGAACTTACCTCGCCTACCTCCCTTTTATTTTAGCTGAGCCTGCCAGATTGTAGTTTTGTCAGACATTTCCTGATTCTTGAAGAGGCAATGAGCAGTCATTGCCTAGTTGCCTTTTCCCCCTCCATAGTTATTTTATGGACCACTGTCCAGGTCCCTTTCCACCTTTTCCAAAGCAAGGAGCTCCAATGTATGTTATTCTTACCTCCATGCCACTCCCGCTCATGGATCATCCGCTTTGCTTGGATTGCATGAACCTTTTCTTGTCCTAATGCTTTTTAATATGGAACATGCAGAGGTATGTACAGAATTCAGTATATGGCAACTGCTGGCTTCACATGGTGCCACCATGATGCTTTCTGTAATAGCAGGGGTGAAAGGGAGAGGGATGGGAGGAGAAGGCTAATAATCCTAATTGTTTACTTTTAAACTCATTTCTGTGATACCCAGTTCCTGGATTCTGACTGGCTGAGAGGTTAATTAGTGAGCAAACAATGCCACTTCTAAATGTTCTCAATTTAAAACTGGTTTTACAGCCAGTCCTGCAGGACCTAGCTAGGCAGGACTATGCATTGTCAGTGGAAAAAAACTACTGTGAAAGCTAATGAAAGCTCAAAGAATTTGGCTTAATTCCTTTTTGGGAGGTGCACAGTGAGTCTGTAGTAACTGTTGTCAGCACTTGGGGTGGGTGGTCTCCTGAGAATGGAAGCTGCATGGAAATTTCCATGTTTGGGGCAAAGAAGGAAAAGGAGGAAGAGGGACCTATTGCCTTATAAGACATGTGGCCAAGAGAGGAGTGTCTGTACTGACCGCTGTATGTAGTGCGTGACTCTAGTGACTGAAGTGGAAATAATTTCAAGTGTAGTTGGGGTAAACTGGGAAATCATCATTCATTCCAAGTGCCGTTAATATTCCATTAATACTTACAGGTTTAAAACACAAAATGCAGGAAAAACATAACTTTATGAACTTCATGTGGGGAAAAGTTTACAGAGAGACATGTCCTGCAAATTGCAAGATTATTGCAGACCCACAAAGACTAGCAGGAATAAAGTTCTCACTTCATGAGAGTTGTTGGTTCAGCTAGCATTCCACCTTCCAATTATAAAGAATATTGGGCGAAAACATCTGGCTGAGCTTTTCTTCTTGCAGAGTTAAAAAATCAAACTTAGATATCATTCTGTATATATTTAATATATAATCACATTGTTTTAATTGGAAGAAATGATAGTGTAGACATTTCAATCATTTGTATTTGATAGCAATGCTTAGAGTATCTAAATGTTAAACCACCTTTTATTTTCTACAATAATGTGCTAGAGGTTGTAGCACTCATGCCAACTGCTTAGTTTTCCCCATTCTGTAGCTTGAATTGACCCATTTGTTGTTTAAATTAATAAGCACATGCTATAAAAAAGAAAGAAAGCAGGGTTTTTTTTTCTGTAGAGAGGACTTATTATTTATTGAAATCCTATATTAATATTGATCTAGGTGTTGTTATTTAAGGTAGTAGTGTACCTAAAGATTACATGAGTAAGCAGAACTTGCAAAAAACTCAGCACATTTCATTAATTTAAGGATAAATGTCAGATTTTGAAAATCCCACTGAGACTTCTATCCCATCTTGAATCATTTCAGTGACTTAAAACCAAAACTAACAACTTTGGGTGATAATTGCCTTGAAGAAAACCCAGCAATATAGCTGGCAAAAGCATGGATTGTTTAAGCCACCATGTTGGCTATTCTATTGACATTTCTAAGGAGATGCCTACTTTTGTACATACAACAGTGAGGAAACTACACATACAGAAAATTACCGAAATTACTTGTGGTGAGGTGTGCAGTGAAGATTTATAGTCAACTGTCCAGCAGCCTAGACTTAGACTGATGTGCCTGTCATGAAATAGCAACAGCAGACAGTGAGATAGGAGCCACACATATCCACCCAAAATACCTGCAGTCTGACCATAGCTGAGCAGGATGAGATAGTGAGATAAACAGGGACCACCAAGAATCTAGAAATCATCAGACAAATGGAAGGCAACATTTACCAGGCAAGTCCAGTCTGCAAGTTGAGGAAAAACTTGTACACAGGTCAGGTAATGAGCGTGTCACCTGGGCTAAGTTTAAATGGGGCTTCTGTGATAATGGTTGTATTTTGGAGGCTAGATGCCTGCTGAGGCTGGTCAGGGTAATTAAGGCTTCAAGACCCTTTCCTGTTCTAGACAGGTTTAAGAGAACTCATTCTGAAGCCCCATGTCCTCTGTGCAGCAAACTGAACACCACCACCACCAAAAAAGGACATATAAACCTCCCACTAATTGTTATTACATACCACGTATACGAGTATTTGCTCTTCTGTACTTCATGGGTATAGAAAGTATATTAGAAAAAGGGAAAATTTTCCATCAGTTTCAAAAGTACCAGGGTCAGGCCCTGTTTCCTTCTGATAAATACCTGAAATCAAATAAATAATGTAGTAAAATAATCCATACCATCAATGCTGAGCAGAAATCCACCAATATGAATCTGGTGGTTTGTATACAAGCAGTTCATTTTACACACATCAAAGAAATTGCTAGGTCTCTTTTTCCTAAGTTGCGTTTGTTCTGTTTTCTCACAACTGACTCATTGTACTTGTCTTTAGCAGGAACAAAACCATAGTAAAGTGAAAAGTTACTTGCATCCTTGTACAAACATCTCCTTTCAATGACATATTCTTTTAAAATGAACAATTTTTTTATTCAAGGCTTAGGAAAAGTTTAATCATTTACTTTCTTCATAGTCCTCACACACATCTGACAACCTGTTTTACAACTTTAGTATTAATGACAATGGTCATTTTTCAACTCAGACAACAGCTTCAAAGTTTCAGGGAGTCATAGACCATCCCTACTTCTTTTACTTGCTTGTATGTCTCAACTGCTTTCCCCACACACCCCCTACATACCATTTATTTGCTTACATTATTTGAAAATTGGGCTTTATTGTTATGTTTAACTCAAGAGAAATAGTTGTCATGAGTAATTCATTCTCACTCTCACTTTCAGCGCCTTGTAGCAACTTGGAATGAAAGTAATGCGATAACTTTCCAATCACAAGCCAAATATTGATGAAAAGAGGTTTTTATTCCAAAATGATCATAGCTATGTTACTGTAGTTTAGACCTACTGCCAAAGCCTTTTCTGTGCAATGTTTTCATTTGAGATTTTCTTTCTGCAAGTGCTGAAAAATAGTCATTAGCATGTCTGTATGTATGGGATGATCTCATCTCACACTAAACTTTTCTGAGGAAAAGAAATATAAAAAAGGAATATGTATATGTATTATATAAAATATACTAAATGATTAAGAGTAGAGTGCAATCAGAATGATTGCTTGGCCTAAGTAGAAAAAGCCTCCAATAGTGTGTTCAGCTGTTTATGCCTGTGAAATAAAATAGTGGTAGATCTGCAGAAGTGCTCAGCTTAACTTTCAAGCTGAGTTTCTTGTGGATACTTTTTAAAGATAGTTTCCAAACATCCTTCTTGGATGAAATTTGTGTTTTCTACAGGGGCTGTACAAATGGAGTTGTTTATTTTGTGGGGTTTTCTAACTGTATGTGTTTATTGAACGTTTAGCTAGCCTTGCTGAAGTTTTCTTGAAGAAAGCAGATGGTACACTAAACTCTAGCGCAGAAACAATTCACAACTCACGAGCTCATGCATTTTGTTTCTAAATCAAAAGAAACAAACGAACCATTTCTCCATGTAAGTAGGATGTTTCTTTCCTATAGCTGCTCCAAAGAGATTTCAATGTCTTTAGCTTCAAAGGAGTGATGTTTAAGGGTACCAAATTCCTCGCAGGATCATGTCATCACATAGATTATAGTGTGCGTATAGGATGCTAGCTAATAAGTAGTGCGATATAATGCTAGTTTGGATACTTTGAAAAAGTGCCATGCTTCTGGTTTTGGTAACTAACCATAAAGAAAAAATAGCTACAGAATTTGTATGCAAGTAGGCAATGCAACCAGTTTAGACTCTATTTTGCATCAGAAAACACTTACAATAAAGGGTATGCATACAAAAAAGCAACTGACTCAAAGCTCATTGAAGTCAAAGGCTTTAACAATGATGCCTAAACTCTTTGCTTCATCCAGATCTAGGTGACAACTAGCAATAATTCAGTCATTTAAAAAAATCGAATATTGCACTTCAGTATTTTTATAGGTATGCTGTACAAAAAGCAGACAGAGCTGGATTATTTCTCATGGGAAACATGGAAGATGGGGTTTTCAGAGCATGTCAGAACGGGGCTCTTTCTCAGCTTCATAACTGTCTGCCTGCCTGTGTAACCTTACTCAAGTCATAATCTTTTTATCTGCCAAGGAAGAATATTAATGCTCGTTTGTCTTTATAAATTGCATAGAAATGTAACGATCTCCTTGCTCTGCACATTTCACTTACTTTGGGTCATAGTTATTCAAGACTCCCAGTAAAATCAATACAAGATCCATTAAATTAAGTTGGAGGTTATATCCTTTTATTAGTATGAGTATATGCATATAATATTATTAAAGTGGCTTTGGAAAATAATGTTTTATCACTCCAGAAGGAGACATGCTGACTCTGTAATAGCTTTTACTCTCCTGTGAATTTACTAAATTCTCACATGACTACAAGGTGTTTGTTCTGTGACTAATTGAAGTTACTCATTGTTTTATGCAAGATTATAAATCTTGCTAATTATTATCATTTATGAATTCATATTTTCTATAACAAGCTTATTTATGGCTTGTCAGAAAGTTCATTTCAAGCTCATTAATAATTTCACATGTCTGGAAAGATCAAACTAGATCTACATAAGTATTTTACTTCACTAAATGTGAAATATTTCATTTGGACTTCAAATCCCTTTGAAACACTGTAAGAAATTCAAACAGCAATTAATTAGTTTGAAATTATCAATAAAACATTTAAACATTTAAAATATTGAATAATTTTAAAAATGTTTTCCATTTTTTATTTTTACAAAAAATATTAGATTGAAGATGCTATAACTGGTTTAACAAAGAATTTTCTGTCACAACAGATTTCTCTAGTGGAAAATCAATTACATATTTTTCCTATAACTCTGACTTTGATTCTATACAGTATCAGCAGCCTCAAAGTCCAGAAGGGTCAATGGGCATTATGGATGTATCATCTCATGGCATGTGACAAAATTAAATTGTCACATGAATGGAATTCTTTCAGTGGTTTGATATCTCTTGATGTACTTCATACAGCTCACTTTCTGTGCCCTAAAGTTTAGACAGACAGAATCTATCTAAACGCACTTCATCTTACTGTGATAAATGGCCCAGTAAATGAAATGTTACGGTTCTCAAAGAAGCTATAGACTGGGAAAAACCCCTTAAATATAATAATAAGCTGCAGTTGGAAGAGATTACACATAATTCTCTAGGAGAGACTGTAGAATCTGCATGAGAAACTCTTCATCAACTGGCAACTTTATAGTAGAAAAAGTACATTTAAACTGTTGTGACAAAGAATTGCTATCTGCCAAGGTAAAAGCTATCCTTACAGATTGCAAAGTATGGACATGATTTCGTAATTTAGTCTGTTTTATACTACCACTAAGCAATAGATCATATAAGAATCAAAAGTCTTCCCTGAGCCTGCTGGCATATACAAAAGACCTTGCTTTGCAGGGGGTAACATGCCTCTCCTTTCCTCTGCCTTGAGCTGCTGATGAACTGTGGTCAGGACCATACCTCTGCCCAGCTTGTGGGATTTAATCTCCTGAGAAAGGTAGAGAATAGTGCTTAGACTGCAACTCTGACCGACCCATAACATTTGTAAGGCTCTTGGTCAGATCATAGGCATTCTGTACAGGGGTCAGTCACAGTGTGGTTCTGGATTTCTTGACATTTTTCTTTCCCTTTTAAAAAGTCTTTACTCCCCACGGATTATTCCTACCATACTGTTTGAACAAGGTGGAACATTAATTGGTATTTCCACTTACTTTTTTAGCCAACTACAGACAAGAAAGTAGGGATCTTATGCTTTCTCATGTAGTTTTGTAATCTTAACATCCTTAGGGAATTTGCCCACTTGACTGGGTTTATCCTGCTGTGTTTTGACTAGATTGTCTTTGTAGGGTTATAAACATTTACACAGTGTTAATGAAATGTGTTCCAGACAAAAATAAAAAGCAACAGCAACAAAATTGAGAGAATATCTAAAGAAACTTTCCAGGCTAATCTATTACATGGCAATAGTTTTGAAGTCAGTTCAATAACTAAGACTCCCAAAGAGAAACACATAGTTTGATGTTTCCTCCTTTAAATGCAGTTGCTTAGTAACTTTGAACTCTAGTATTTCTGTTTATTTTTCTCTAATGAGTGTGGCTGCTGCATTCTTTCCAGTTTAACCGATACTGTGTGTCTCCCTCATCCAAGGTTATTCATACTTTGAAAATTATATGATTAAACTTATCATTAAGGTTCCATTTTTCTGATGTGGCTTTCAAATGTGTTGGTTTTCTATTCTTAAGTGTTATAACGAAGCAGGAAGAAGTTGTATTTATTGCTGGGAAACATGATTGTACCTTTTGCTTCTGAGAATTGTGTGGACATTAGCTGATTTTCCATCACATTGTACACTCAGTAATTTCAGTTAAGAAAGTCCTAGTTCTTAGAAGTTTCCATGAGATTTATCCTGACATTATTGCAGTTTGGTAATTTTGATAAATAATTTAAAATATTTTAGCAGCCAAAATAGGCTTGGACTTAAAATCTTTTGCCAGCTGCTTTCACCTTTCTCTGAAGCTTGTTCCAGCTGCTTCATCTTCTAATGCTACAGTGAAACTTGAGTAGATGACACCACAATAAAACAAAGACTAATGTCTCTCTCCCCCAGTGGTCTAAGATCTCTACAGGGCTGTTCTGTCATGCTATACTTTAAACTAAACTTTAAAAAGGGACTGTTCAATTCTAATCTCACTTGGCAGAAGTGAGAAATTTCCCTTCTTTCTACTCATTTGTTATTCATATTCTCAAGTGAAAAAACAGGTTAAAGAATTGCAACCCATGCAGACGTGTAGGTTCCTGCTTGAAAACCTCTGAATTTAAACTTACACCAGCTGTATCTATCTGAAGAGCTCTAATTCCCTTTTATCTGACTTTTTTTTAACACTGAATATTTTTATACCAAGTATGTGAAGACAGATTGCTATCTCTGCTTCAAACAGCTAACAGCTATGATGACACTCACAGAGAGGAATTTGGAATAGAGCTTGAAGAATCTCTGGGACTTACCAAAGAATGAGTTTGAATATCTGATGATTTATTAGCTTCTTAAACAATGAAAAATGCTAATATCTTCAAATCCAGTATCCAACATTTTTCCATGCTGTTGAGAATCATCCTTTTTCCCAGTTCCTGAAAATTATGTAGAACAAAATGGGGAAGACAGTGGAAGGAAAGCATATGAAATGTGGTAAACATAGGATTCACAGAAATTATATATCCAAAAGTTCAGAAAAAAATACAGATTGAAAAATAATTGATGCAGGTGTTCTGATAGCTACGTACAGTAGACATGACTGAAGGCCTGATTTTTAAAAGGATTTAAATCTAAATCTAAAAGCTAAACTAATGGGAGTAAAACAATCTTTTGTCTCCCACCCCCCTTTCCCCTCCCCTCCCCCACAGCACAATCTGGCAAGTCATTTTGTTACTCAACAGTAGTAATTCTTCTGACACACTCCAGGTGAAACCAATTTCTCGGGTCAAAGTTATGGTGGAACAAACAGGATATCACAACTGAGGCAGGTTGTAATCTTGTGAATGGAGGAGACAACTACCATAGAATAGAACTATTGCATGGTTTGGGTTGGAAGAGACTTTTAGAAATCACATAGTCCAACACCCCTCTTCTCCCCTCCCATGGATAAGTACATTTTTCAGTAGACCAGGTTGCTCAAAAGCCCCTCTAAACGAATACAGAACACATTTAATGGTGGGGCATCAACAGCTTCTCTGGGCAACCTGCTCCAGTGTCTCACCACCCTTAAGGTAAAAGATGTTGTCCTGGGCTCAGTAATAGCAGTCAATTTTTCTCCTGCTGAGTAGCTGGTGCAGCTGTGTTTTGACTCAACTTGGGAACAAAACTGATAACAGGAATGTTTTTAATTACTGTTTGAATGCTTTGTTCTGACCAAGGACTTTGTGAGTCTCATGCTCTGCCAGGGAGGAGGGGAGGCCGGGAGGAAGCAGGGACAGGACACCTGACCCAAACTGACAAAGAAGTATTCCATGCCATAGCACATCAGGCCCAGGATGTAACTGGGAGTTACCTGGAAGGGCTGGTGCTCTGGGGGGTTGGAGGAGGTGGTGGGTCAGCACTTGGTTGGGTTGGGGTGCCGTGAGTTATCTGTTGGTGGTTGGTGCAGTGTTGTGAGTTTTCTGTTGGTGGTTGGTGAGATGCTGTATTCTTTTCCCTTGTTATTTCCTTTATCATTATTACTATTGGTGGTAGCAGCAGGGATTTGTGTTATACCTTAGTTACTAAACTGCTCTTATCTCAACCTGTGGGAGTTGCATTCTTTTGATTCTCCTCTCCATCCCTCTGGAAACAGGGGAGGGCAAGAAAAGGGGGGTTGAGTGAGTGAACGAGCTGCGTGACTGAGTTTAAACCACGACAGATGTCTTCCTTCCATTCAATGTCAATCTCCTCTCTTTCAGTTTAAAACCATTGCCTCTCGTTCTGTCACTGCAGACTTCAGTAAAATATCTTTTTCCACCTTTTTCATAAGCTTCCTTTGTATATAGAAAGGCCACGCTTCTCCAGGCTCAACAGCCACAGTTCTCTCTCAGCTTGTCTTTATAGGAGAGGTTATCTTCATGGCCCTCCTCTGGACTCACTCCAACAACTCCATGTCTTTCTTGTATGGGGGGGCCCAGCGCTGACTGCAGTGCGGTAGGTGAGGTCTTGCCAGAGTGGAGTAGATGGGTTGAACCACCTCCCTTGAGCTGCTGGCCACATTCCTGTTGATGCAGTCCAGTATGAGGTTGGCTTTCTGGGCTGCAAGGGCACACTGCTGGGTCATGTCCAATATTTCATCTATCAATATCAAATCTTCCTACATCTTGAGCATCTTGACATCCCATATTGTTGTTTAATATGGGTAACTCTTCCTATTAGGAGAAATATGAGTGTGATCACTATGAATAAGTACTATTTAGCATGAAAAAGAGAAAACCATTGATTTGCATACAGAAAAGGGGGTTTGTCTGATAAAGTTGTTTAACAGCCTCTGAGCCCTTTCCCCCATTTTTAAGGAAAATTAGATAATTATTACTGTAGATATTCATTCATAATATTGCTATTTGCATTATTAGAATATATGGGAGTTCCAAGATATGAAACAAATTTTCAATAAGGATATTACTGTGCAAACATAAGCAAAAGAGATCCGAGTCCAAGTTAAAGGACAATATAAAGAATTTTCTTTCTGATGCTGTGATAGATTTGGTGTCTTGCTATTTATGGATATTATAGAAACATTATTTGTTCTTTGACATTATCAGTCCATATATTTTTCAGAAGAAGATGGCAATAATATAAGGTAGGAATCCTTCCCTGTGACACACCAAGTGGTTAATGCTGCAGTGTAGTATGAAAAATGTTTCCATTCAATGTTTAAAACAAGTTGCTATCCAGAAGACCAGGTAATCACTACTGCCGGGATCTATATTTCTCAGTGGCTTCTATTGTACACTACCAATAAACTTTGAAAACTAGCATCCTCACTAACCAAACACTTAAGCAGTATTGGTTCCACTGCTTTAGCCTTTCTTGGTTTTGCTGTGAAGCCACATCAGCGGTTTTCCATGTGTATTACTGTGTGTACTGGATTTGAAAGTAGGTAACTTCCTACAGCATTTTGTGCTAGATAAATGTAGCGGTATGTGATAAAATCCTTGCATGTTGATGATAAAGCAGTATGGGTTGTTTCCTTTAGGTTGCTTATGGTGCTAAGCAAGTGTTCAGTGTTCAGTCCCCCTTCACAGCTTGCTCAGTAATGCAACTTAGGGTGTACACAAAGGTCATTTGTATTTCTTCTAGATTAATTCATGCCTAACCTCTGCAGTCTCTCCACATCAAATTCATAACACTTTCAAAATTTCTTTACTGTAGGCAGCATTGTGGTAAAATACTGATATTACCACTTCACCTCTTAAAAATAAGACTAGCCTTAGTGGAATAGTATTCCTGCTGGTTTCTTTTGCTGAAATAACTTATTTCCATAGTGCAGAATTTCTTGTTACTGAAAGCTTAAATTTTTTTCTGCTGATCACATTGTGAACCTCTGATGAACCTTGCTGAACATTGTGAACCTCTTAACTGTAAGCTATTTGGATATACGGGTAATTCACAAAGTGCACTAACATTGTAATGATAAATGAAATTCTTAATATGTTTCATTTTGCCTACCTATAGCAGAACAATCCAGTTCGTTAGAATGTCTCTGTACGAATAGATCCACATAAAACTTTCTCCAGGACAGGGAAATAATGGAACATGCATGAGGATTTTTTGGCTTTTTTGGTGTTATTTTTTTATCTTCCATGTAGGAAGCAGTTGTGTCTCATGAGTCTGTGCACATACTTGAGAAATTTTTTTGCATTACACATTTCAAAATTGCCTTTTATTGTGCATTTTATTGTGTAATAAAATTTTATTTTGTTACAAAAATGCATAGTAATGCAGAAGAATAATTAAGGAATAACTGCGCTGACAGCAGTACTCCTACAGCATCAAACTGCTAGGAAGCTAAATTACATTGTCCTGACGCAGTTCTCTGTCAAAGAAAAAAATGAAACAAAAGACATAGAGTGCTAATTTGTGAAAGTAAACTTTTAAAATGAAGCAAAAAGGAAATGGAAGATCATTTATAATCACTACTATTTCCACACACAGCATTTAATGGTTTTATAATACTGCCATATTGGATATATGATATATCTTAAGACGCATTAAATATCTTGACTTCGCTGAAGTTACTTTATGTTTCGAAACACATGTTCTTTTTTAGCTCTTACTCAAAGTTTGACGTTAGAAGAGATTTTGAGAGGCTGCACACCGGATTAAAGAGTCTCCTCTGCCAGAGAAACTACAAATAGAGAGACATAGCTAGCTGTACAACTTTCCCAAAAATGACTCAGAACATAATGCTGCAAACTGAGAGGCAAGAATGTATTTTACTCTTCTTAACACCAGCAGTTACAGTGCAAATCAGTTTAGGTTCTAAGCATTCTGAATGTACTCTGAAAGTGAAAAGAAAATCAGAACTCATACTAAGGACATTTTAGGAATTGCTCTTAGTGCTTCACTTAGACTTCCACTGAAACTGATGAAAATACTTCATTGAACAGCTTACAGTGGTTCTGTATTGAGCTAACTTGGCACCCTAAAGCTCCACATTCTTCTTTTAGCCCCAAATACATTTTTCCCACACAGTTATGCTCAGAACAAAGTTATGGTAATAATGATTCACAAAAGAGAAGAGTAATGAAAGAGAAGCAAGACACGAAAGCAACCAAGCCATTACGGAACAGGGTCTGTATTTCCAAGGACAACATGAAGGTGAGAAAGGAGGAGCTGCCTGATGAAAAGATACAACATCAGAAAACCACAGCATCACTATCTCCTCACCAGATAAATTCTCTTCCTTTAGATCCTTTAGTGTCTGGGCTCTCAGACCTGTTACTCTGGTTTTGTCTTTTGTTAATTAAGAAAAAAGATGAGATGGTGTTCAAAAACAAGCTGTCAGGCAGGCTGTTGTAGGAATGCATAGCCTAAATCCAGCTCCTCTGGTCTCCCAAGAATTAACTCTTCAGTCAAAAAATAAAGAACCTTGTCCTGGGTTCAGCAATAGCAGCCAGTTTTATTCCTTCTTAGTAGCTGGGGCAGCACTGTGTTTTGACTTAACCTGGGAACAAAACTGATAACACTGATGTTTTTAGTTGTTGCTAAGTAATGTTTATTCTGACCAAGGACTTTGCGAGCCTCATGCTCTGCCAGGGAGGAGGGGAGGCTGGGAGGAAGCAGGGACAGGACCCAAACTGACCAAAGAGGTAATCCATACCATAGCACGTCATGCCTGGGGTGTAAATGAGAGTTACCCAGAAGGACACGGCACTTCCTGGTTGGGCTCGTTTTTGGCAGGTGGTATCGTACCCTCTTCCCTTGTTATTTCCTTATCATTATTATTATTGGTGATAGCAATAGTGATTTGTGTTATACCTTAGTTGCTGGACTGTTGTTGTCTCAGCCCGTGGGAGTTGCATTCCTTCAGTTCTCCTCCCCATCCCTCCAGGAGCGGGGAGGAAGGAGGCAGGAAAGAAAGAGGGGGAGGGAGTAGAAACTGGGTTTAAACCACGACAAACCTCCATGCTTGCCAAGCATAATCAACTCTATTCTGCCGTTCAGAAAACACTCCTGCTCTCTGATTTCCCCTGCCTGCGAATTTCTCAGTTTGCTTCCTCAGTGGAAGCTGCAAGCAAAGTCAAATTTAATGGGTCTATTACCATCATAAAGCTGTAGGATTTCAGATTTTTTAAAATATGTGTATTTTACTATTGGTGCTCCTATTTTATCCCAAAAGAGTTTTAATTTTTTTCAAACAGGACCACTGTAACTCAGGTACTTTGGGAATCAGCAGCAGTAATGCACACAAGAAAATATTATGACAAGGGTTCAAGAGGAACTCTCCCTCTTCAGAAAAGTACTCTGAAATCTGTGCATGGAGAATCTCAATATTCCAAGATTTTTGGAAGGCAATATATGTAGTAAAATTTTGGAATCACATTGGGCCACACCCTACCTTTTTCTTTGAAAAATATTGTTCTGAAGCTCAGATAAAGAATGAACAGAAAGTAAGAGAAGCAACAGTGTATTTTCTATGGAACTCCCTGTTATCTACAGCAAAAGGGAAGATGGTAAAACAGCATGCGTCTCCTCTCTGGGGAGCACTGATTCTCATGACATCACTGTGTAGCTTCAGGCTTCAGATGCAGCTTGGAGCATGCTTTCTCTGCTCAAACAGCATCAGTATGTTGACCTGAAATATATCAGTACACATCTACAAAAGCAAGGTAAGCTGATTTTGTGTCCCAGATAGCTTCTTGGCCCCACATGAGACATAAGCAGTAGATTTGAAGCCTGGGTTTTCAGGAATAAACAGTTAAATGAAACCTGCTAAAATACGAGTTGGTGGTTGGTGCCTGTTCAATGTAATCCAAACCAGGAATACCCTAAAATCATATGTAAGCTGCTCTGACTTTTAAAACATATATGGCTGCATTGTTCATGGTTAGGAAAAATCTACTCTGTGACTCCTACTCAAAGACCTTTCCACCTGCATCTGTGGACATGTTATTGCGGAAAGATGATCCATGTTTTAAATCCTTAGAGATTCTCAGCACTATGAGAAATTTACTTTCCTGTTATTTTCCATGTTGTCTAAATAAATGTTGTGTTTTTTCTTACTCAGCATGCTAAATCCCATATCCTGTTTCCCAAGTCTGACTCTGAAAGGCTGTGGACTTTCAAGTACTTATTGCTGTCTGAGAATCTGGTTGGTGTGAACAAGTATTTCCCAGGTTCTTTACTAAATCTCCTTCAATTAAAGAACTTCAAGGAGTATTATAGCAGGGCTTCCACAGCATACTTAGGTTATATGCTGTGAGTGGTGGTCATGCACCTGAAATCCCTGAAAGTATACTAAACACAAGAACAGGAAAAGGCATATGAGTTAAATTTCTTTTCTTGTATCCATTTTTCAGGCAACCTCTGTTTCCCAACTCTAATACTGTGCTCACTTGTCATCATTCTCCACTTACACTCTCAACCTCTTGTCCCCTTCTAGCTTCACTGAATTTGGGATGTGTCTCTCAGTCATCATCTTGCTACACTACTACCATGGTAACTTTCCCCATTCTGCTGAGCTTGTGCTCCCTACTTCATCCTGTCTTGGTCTGCCTTCTGCTCCCTGAGCAGAAAAAGTTGAGTAGCGAGACTACTTATGTGTATGGCACAGACACTAATGTTGATGACCCATCAACAATAGGTGTCTGTACAATGGGATTTACCCTGTGCATCAAGGCTGCATACTTGCAGCTGCGACCTGCCACCACTTCGTGCCATGTATACAAGTAACAGATTCTCACACTCTGACACAGCAAAAGAAATAATGTAATGTTAGTTTAATATTCACCTCAGCTATCATTTTTGTTCTTTTTTCCTTGCCTTTGACACAGCATCTCACACCGAGAAATTAATTTCTCATGAAAGAAGAAAAGGGAAAACCCCAAACACTGTAACCGTAAGTCCCCACATGCCCCAGTGGCATCAAAGTCTTCTCTTTCATTTTTTTTTTAATTCCCCTGCTGTCTTCACATATGCCTTCAGGATGATGATTATCATAGAGTAAAAAAAAACAGTCTAGCTTTGAACTAGTAATGTTAGCTGTTGTAAATCACTTACAGTAACACAGAATTCAATGTCAACAAGAAAAGAACCCCAAACTGAGCAAATGGTTGGTTGGATAGACTATGCTGCCACAGCTAAACTGCTAGAGGGAGTATCTCAGCTGTGGAGAGCTTTGTACTGTAACCTTCAGAAATAGAAAGTGTAGTGAAGAGAAGGTGTGAGCATTTTGACATTACCAGATTATACACATTGGTGTATAGATAGAGGTATGCAAATGCCAGCAAATATATTTTCTACTGTAGATAAGAACAAAGTAATTTGCAGGCTACAATAGCTCTCACCCCAGAAGGAAGACTTATGCAAATTGGTGGATAAATGAATAAGATAAATATTCACTTGAAAAAAATTTATAATCTAAATAGTAAAAAATTGTGCATACAGTTATCCCGCATGTGTATATGAATACATACTTAATTTGCAAATGTAATTGTAGTAATTGTATATGCAGATGTATGAGCAAATTACACAGTAACTTGCTACAGGCATGCACAAGTAAACACATCTCAGTATTACTAATTAGTTCATGTAATATATACATGAAATGCAAATGCAGTTCTGAAAACCTGCTTAAACTAGATGGTAGTGGACTGTTAATTCAGTCTACACTAGGGATACCTTTTACTTTTGTTCTTTATTTTCAGAAAATTAAGACTTATTTTGTTAACAGTGGACAGGTTATCCAGTGTGTGTATCTTCTATTCTAAAATGGAAATAAGAATGAAGCCATACAGGTACATAGACAACTTTGGCCCAGCTATGCAAAAGGATACAAGAAAGAGTTCCTGGGAGCTTTTGTATCCAGCAGTGTACTGCAACACAGCATCCTTCAAGTTTGTTTCTGATACAAGACTGACTAGACTGAGGAGGGTAGTCATAGTAGGAGATTTATGCTGCTCCTGACCTTGTGCAGAAGGCTGCATACACATAAGAACTGCATACACATAAGTACTTTACTAAAGTAAAGTACTAAAGTTTTTCCCTTAGAGCAGATTCTTGGTAGATTTCTTTTACTCCAATATAAGTAAGAAAATAATCAGACTGAGAACATCTCAAGTGTACATCTGGGGTAAGCCCATCAGTGAGTGGCTTTGCTGTGAAGTGTTTCACGTAAGATATTGTCAGTGTTGGAAGACGAAATATGTTGTGTAAAATAGCAGTCTTTTTAAACTGGGACTGCTTCTTTTAAACAAAGCTTAACATTTCTGTTCCTGCCTTATCTGAAAGAGTGCAGTGGACCATGTTACTGCTTGCATTCAATGGAAAAGAGCACATTGATTTTTTCAGGTCTTAAAACTGGCCCATGTTTAGCTTCTTATTTCAGTATGTTTATTATCTCAGGCAAGTTACAACTTCAATAGGAACAAATGCAGATTTCCAAAGGGCTATAGCGGTACTATCTTATTCATGAAGTCATGTGAAATGCTGTGATTTATATAGCTAACACTGAAATATTATTCTGGAAATAGTAAAAATGCATCTCACTTAAAGCCTTATTTTAGCTGTAATAAAGTTATGAGAAAAATATGGAAGCATAGTTTTTCAGAGGAAACTTATTTGCCACCTGCTCAGTTGCTGGTAGCTATTTATAAGATTTTGCTGTTCTAAACATGCTCAGTTTCAAAGGGATTACTTGGAGAATAAACAACTACCTTGTGGGAATACTGGTGGCATAATCTGGCCCCTAGTGATTGTTTTTAACTTGCATCTGAGGTATGTAAGCTACATGTGGAGGTTTGTGTTCATGGTTTCAAACCCTAATTGCTTCATAGGCTTCATGATGTTTTTATTTAAAATCTTACAAGCTCAATTTTTTATGTGCTTGACTAATTCACCCAATTTGTCTAACCCACCTATCTTTTTTTAGAGAAATATGTGAGACACAATTCAGGTTAGAATAACCTCATAGGTGATTACAATTGATGGCCTCAGAATTACACCTGATGTTGTTTCACAGCCCCAAGACCTAAACATGCTGAGCAGCAGCAATCTCTGTTTCTTCCCAGTCCAACCCATATCTACCTTACTCCATTAGAGAGGAATTCTCTCTACACTATTTACTTTGGGAATCCAGCCCTATATTTAAGATGGAATCCTGCCATTTATCATTACAAATGGTCATTAAAATATAACTCATGGAGTCTGAAACTTGCCAAGGGCTTTCTTCTGCCCCCAAAATATAGAAGCAGCTTTCTAACAGAAGATAAAGATGAAAGGTAATGGCATTCCTGAAGTCCATTGGGGAGTGTGTAGAAAAGTTTGAAAAAGCTATACTGTTCTTATACAGTTCTGTCTAGGTATTAGAGATTTCCCTTGTTTTTCTTTCCTTGTTGTACATTACTAAGGATATTTTCTTGAAGACAAAGTCTTTGTTTAAGTATTCACCTTTCTGCTTCTACTCATTAAAAATCTGAAATCCTAATCTTCTATTTGTGACAACACAGCAGGACTGCTGTGGAAATTATTACACTGCCAAAACTCAGAGGACTATGACACCAGGTAGAGAATAAACAGCAGGGGCAGATGAAATCTTAGGAAACAAGGATCCCTTCTTATCTAAATAGTTTCGTTAATAAAGAACAAGGGAAGGGAAGGAAAATACATGATAGGTATCTGAGGCCCAGCTGCTCGTTTAATCAAGCATTCAGGAAGATGCAGTGTGAAAAGGCCTTGCCACTCATAAGAGAAAAGATTTGTGGTTGTTGGGTGTTTTGTTGGTTTTGTGTTTGTTCAGTCTAGGCCTTTAAAAGCTTCTATGATTTATTTACATACCTTGATATTTTATTCTTTGGAGTCCACAGGCAGCAGTTTCAGGAACGGTCACAGACAGTCCTTTGCTGTGCTGGATTGCTAACTGACCTCCAGAAACATTTGTCAATGACACAGTGTTGACAGTTACCTTCACAAATCCTGAGCTCTCTAAAAATAAAGAAACTACAAAACACTGCAATCTTTAACCTTTTTTTTCTGACTTCTTTGCTTCTACAATAATGTGTCATGTTTTAAACTTCTTTTTCATAACTGTGGACGTATATCAGATGAAATGTTTACTTATTCATTTGGCATTTAATCCCAGAGAATGGGGACTTTAATGTCAATGGTGAACATAAAGTGATAATGGGCAGGTTCTAACCCCTCAGTAGCAACGGATTGCTGCTTTATAATGGCTATATTAGACTTCCACTGTATATTCTTTTGTACTAATAGCCATCAAGAGTGGTATAAAACAGGGATATATAACAATAAAAAATTAAAAACATTATTTAAGGTACTTAAATTTCTATGCAGAGCTTCCTGCCAAAGAACAGAAGAGCTGCTGCTAACTCTTTATTTGTCCACTTTACCTCAGCTGACAAATTAAAATAAAGCAACTGCTGGACTTAGTGATCTTAAAGGTCTTTACCAACCTAAATGATTCTATAACCCTATGATTCTAATGGACTGACTGGAAATGGAAGGAAGTTCCAAAAGTCCAAGTGACCTGAAGTCTAGTAGACAGGTGGCATAAAGAAGCAGAAAAGAAGGACATGGACATGGACATGGACAATTTTTACAAAAAAAAAAAAA
>NDXB01013222.1:0-30315 GCA_002631895.1 Agapornis roseicollis | reverse complement strand
GTTGGAACTAGATGATCTTAAGGTCCCTTCCAACCCTAACTATTCTATGATTCTATGATTGAGTGCGCCCTCAGCAAGTTTGCCGATGACACCAAGCTGTGTGGTTCAGGGGATTCCCTGGAGGGAAGGAATGCCATCCAGAGGGAACCTTATGCCAACCTTATGAAGTTTAACCAAGGCAAGTGAAAGGTCCTTCACCTGGGTCAGAGCAATCCCAGGCACAGCTACAGGTTGGGCAAAGAGGAAATTCAGAGCAGCCCCGCAGAGAAGGACTTGGGGTGGTGGTCGATGAGAAAATGAACATGAGCCAGCTTCAGTGTGCGCTTGCAGCCCAGAAAGCCAACCATATCCTGGGCTGCATCAAAAGGAACATGACCAGCAGGTCGTCGAAGGAGGTGATCCTGCCCCTCTACTCTGCTCTCGTGAGACCTCACTTGGAGCATTGTGTGCAATTCTGGTGTCCTCAACGTAAAAAGGACATGGAGCTGTTGGAACAAGTCCAGAGCAGGGCCACGAGGATGATCAGGGGACTGGAGCATCTCCCATACGAAGACAGGCTGAGAGAGTTGGGGCTGTTCAGCCTGGGGAAGAGAAGGCTGCATGGAGACCTCACAGCAGCCTTCCAGTATCTGATGGGGGCCTATAGGGATGCTAGGGAGGGACTCTTCATTAGGGACTGTAGTGACAGGGCAAGGGGTAACGGGTTCAAATTTAAACAGGGGAAGTTAGATTGGATATAAGGAAGAAGTTCTTTACTGTAAGGGTGGTGAGGCACTGGAATGGGTCACCAAGGAAGTTGTGAGTGCTCCATCCTTGGGGGTGTTCAAGGCCAGGCTGGACAGAGCCTTGAGTAACACGGGGCAAGGTGTCCCTGCCCATGGCAGGGGTTTGGAACTAGGTGATCTTAAGGTAGTTTCCAGCCCTAACTAGTCTATGATTCTATGAGTCTGTGATTCTATGATCCTATGATTAGGTTTTGGCCAATAGCTGAGGGCCAAAGAACCAGGGCAACACCAAAATGGTACCTGTAATTCAGACACTCACAGGGTGCTTGGCTTCTGCCAAGGTCTGAGCACAAGTAAGAAAAATGATGGGAGTATATCTAGCAGAGCAGCTCTCTTTATAGATGAATACCAATATGATGAAACAAAAGATTTTCATAAATAATAAATAGAATAATAAATAGAATATCACCAAAATACAGCCATTCTGCAGGGAGATCAGACTGATGCTGTAATGCCCAATGACCATATCTCTGAACACAGAAGTCAAAAGAGCCCACATGTGCATCTTGTCTTCCTACCCTCCAGTGTGCCACAGCCACACTGCCTTTTGGACAGACTAGTCTTAAAGCAAATGATTATAGCAACAACACAATCAGAGCAAGTAACTGGAAACAATGCACTTCTCCCACAAAGCCTCCACAGGTACTTCAGCGGCCTACTTGCTCTGTGCTGTTAAGTGTGCTGGAAGCCACTTATATATAAACAACTGTACACATTGTACATTTCATTTACACAGTATGCGCCCAGCAAACCAGCAGGCAGTGGCATCGCGGAGGCTATGCTCCTATGAGCTTACTGCCAAATGGGCCACAGCCAATGTGTAGACACCAGCGATCTAGAGCTGAGAGGAGATGCTGAGTCAGCCAAATTAGACTTCAAGGTGCACACTGACAATTTAGATACTACATGAAAGGATCAAGCAGATTTTGCAATGCATTTATTATAGCAAAAGCTAGAACAATACCATTCAAGCTGATACTGAAATTGGCACAATTCAGTTATTTCCAAGGTATTGGACCTTTGTACTAGACCTTTGGCAGAGACAACAGCATTACAAGTATGGCAGCTCCAAGAAGTGATGCTCTGAGAGGCTTGTCAAACATACAAGGGAATGGCTTGCAAACTGGGCAGGTAAAAGCAGGCTCAGGATCTGGCCAGGACTCTGAGCCTCTGTGAGCATACTCCTCTTGGATAGCTCATTTGGCTGTAGGTCCCCTCTATCTCTATCCTGTGCAACTTAAATATCCAGCCTGGTTTGATAGGAGAACTCATTCCCTCCATCACCTTTGTGCTAATAGCATCCAGGGTCTTCAGATCTATTAGGTGATATGACTAATACCTGCCATCTGTTCACTGTTACCTTCCCTCTCTCCTCTCCTGAATAGGAGTCATCAGTGAAGAGCTTGTTCTACTTAATCTATTTTAGGAGCATGGGCTTTTAGCATCTGTGCAGCACTGTTCTAAGCTAAAAGTTAAACCAAAGAAGTAGACCCTGCTCTTGCAACACCCCCTATGTCCCATAAAAGTCTCTGACTAGGCTCAGGAACTGTCTTTTCTGTAAAAGTTACCTTTACTCCCAGTCTGCCCAACAAACAGAACTATGCTCAGGTTTCAAGCCACAGAGCAGCCTGCAAATAAGATCCAGGCCTCTGAAGGTATCTGACCGCTCTCTGCAAAAACAAGTCTGTCAACACAGCTTACAGCATCAGCAGGTAACATGCTGCAGCACTGTTACCTGGTTTGAGGAATAAGGAGCTCTTGCCCAATTACACCACCCTGGTACAGACCACTGAAAATGAAAAAAAAAAGGTACAAATAACTGAGGCCAGATTTCTGTCCATCAGACTCAGGTGAAATCTTCCAACTCACAGGGAATATTAAGCAATACTTATACCAACAGCTGCTCTCCATAAGCTATGGTTAAGGGAAAAAACTAAACTGAACACAAAAAGGAAAGATGGGCTTGTAAGGAGAGAGGCCAGTGGAGGATAATTTCAATGTATTTCTTGCAGGAGCTGTTTCGAAGTGCAGGGAAAATAATCACTACACCGTAGGAAGCCTGAGAGACTTCAGATGGAACAGTGAGGAGTCTCTGGCCCCATAAATGTCTAATTTGAGCAAAGCAGGAGATTCATAGTAAGCACAGTTCTGCCACGGCTGAACTGCATACTCCTGCCTTGAGTTCAAAATGACACAAAGGGAAAACCTAAGTATAAAAATAGGAGAAAAAGAACAGGGAGATTTTTATCCCTGCCACTACAGATGCAGTGTGCACAAGCCAGCAATTTACTCAGCTCTTGCTCTTCGCTACTGCACAATGCAGCAACACAAGGGTTAGCAACATATACAGAGCCCTGAAATGGGTACCTTGATTTCACAGCTTTGACAGTTCAACTCAGTGCTTGGGATAATATCACCTGAGAACGAGAGCCATGGCACCACACCTTAGAAACCAGCAAGTACTCCGATTAAAGGCGTCATGCTGTCTGCTACAAAAACTGCAAAACTATAGAACCAGAGTGAAGATGTATGTGGAAATACGGATGAACATGAACCCACATTGCCCTGGGAGCACAAGAGGAACTTACCTAGAACTGTTTCCCTAGAAGAAGGGCTGATTTTCCCTCTGTGCTGTTTCCCTTACAAATAAAACCCATCATCTTCTTCAGTTATTCCCATCCCACCCTAAACAATAAGCTCAGACTGGTTAAATAAATGTGAGAGGAGAGAAGTTGCTAATAAAGTGTTTCTTCTTGCCTAAAATGCAAGAAGATCCTAAAAAAAAAAGTTAATGCATTCCATGACCTCATGAGATGTCCACCTCTATTTTTCTTCCCTTTCCTGCTCTTTACTTTCACCAGACTGTCACCTGATCATTATTATCTGCTTCTTCATCCTCCACCTTCAGAGGAGTATATTTTCTGCCCCTATTTATACCTTTCTCAAAACAGACTTAATTCTTTTTCCTGCCTGCACATACACTTGCTGCAACTCATACAACTACCTCTCTCTCCTCCACATATCTAGTCTTCCTCCCTGTTTCCAAACCTCAAAACATATATGGCTTCACTAAAATCAAGCGCGTAAGTTCAATTAGACCTAAGTTTTTCTCCAGCAGCATAACCATATCTTATTAGAGTTATGTCACTTATCCCAAGCCAGGTCTCCATAAGTACTGAGTGACAAGCACCATCAGGAGCAGGAAACCCCTGTGCTTAGCTTTCCTTATTCACAGGATGAGAGCATCATATAGCTGATAACACTGGAAAACTAGGAAATAGCGAACAGAAAATGCTATGGAGCCTGTTCAAATCTGTTCAGCCTCTGGAAACACTCCATACAAGTGCAGGTTTTCTCTTTTTAAAGTATGAATAGAATCAAAACCACATACACTACTATTCCCATATTTTGTACTCTCCTCAGGATTGGCAGTATATTTTAGAAAGTAACCATGAGTTTCAGAAGCTGTTCCAAGAAGTAGTTTTATTTCCTGAGGCAGTGCAAAAAAACCAGAGGAAGAAACAGAAATCACTGCAATTAGCTGCTGACAACAAACTTGCAAAGCCAAGACAGCACCCTGGGCTCTTCCATACACACCTCAGGTAGGAACGTATCACCACTGATAAAGCTGGACCTTTAGAGCAATTTTCACTGATGGCTGCTCTGAATTTTTGGCTTCCCAAAAAGTGATGTCATGTGGCATTTCTCCTTGCAGAACACTGACATTTGCAGGCCTCTGGAAGAAGCAGCAAATCCAATACTAAAAAGATACAGATGACAACCAAAGTGCTGGTGTGCTGTGCTACTCAAATGGCAGAAAATACAAAATATTTGCATTAACATACTATGATATACTCTACTGTGATTGCAATCTTCCGTTCTTTTGAGAAACACTCTCACTCTGAATACAAGACAGAGGATACTAAGTAAGCAAAACAGTTGTTCTGTAGCTTATCAAACACTGGTCAATGACCTCATGATTGCAAAAAGGCTGCAGAAGGCAGAACCTTCCAAGGATGCAGCTCATGGACAGACTCATGAAACACCTTCTGGAGACTCAGCCTTAATCATACTTTGGGACTTTCAACTACAAGGAGGATCCCTCCTCACTAGGATCAAGGTGACCATGGGGGCTTGAGGGTACTGACTGATGGCTGCTGAACATAAGGCAACTTGTGCCCAGGCAGCCAAGAAGGCCAACAGCATTCTGGCCTGTATCAGCAATAGCGTAGCCAGCAGGGCCAGGGCAGTGATCATCCCCCTGTACTGGGCACCTGTGAGGCTGCACCTCGAATCCTGTGTTCAGTTCAGGCCCCTCACTACAGGAGAAATATTGAGGTGCTGGAGCAAGTCCAGAAAAGGGTAATGGAGCTGGTGCAGGGCCTGAAGCACAAGTGTGATGAGGAACAGCTGAGAGACCTGGGGGTGCTTAGTCTGCAGGATAAGGCTTACAGGGGACCTTTCCACTCTCTACAACTACCTGACAGGAGGATGGAGCCAGGAGGTGGCTGGTCTCTTCTCCCAGCTGACAAGCAATAGTATAAGAGGTAACAGCCTCAAGCTGCACCAGAAGAGGTTTAGACTGGATATCAGGAAAAATTTCTTCACCAAGAGGGTGATCAGGAACAGGCTGCCCAGGGCAGTGGCAATCACCATCCCTGCAAGTGTTCAGAAACCACTGTAAATGAAGCCTCCAGTGACAGGGTTTAGTGGCGGTCTTGACAAGCCTGGGATAGAGGTTGGACTTGATGATCTTGATCACTTGATTCTGTGATTCTATGGTTCCTCCCCATACCAAGAACCTCTGTTTCAGAAAAAAGCACAGATACAGCAAGAAGTCTAAGACACAGCTATGTAAAACCACCTACAGTGTTTCATGTGCAACCAGTAAAGCTAACAACCGCCACCACCACTGCTGTATTGTACATCTCATTTCTCACTGAAGAGTGAAAAGGAAGCCTCCCTACATCTGCAGTTGACAACAGCAGCAGTAGCTCTGTTCTTCCAGGGCAGAACAGGCTGCAAATATTGGCTGGAAACATTTATTCCCACTGGGGACTGGTTACAGTCCTTAATTGTTGGCAGCAGCTGAGGTTTGGGGAGTCTCTCCTGTGCCAAACAGCAGACAAAACAAACAGAAAATGATTGCACCTTGAATATACCACAATACCTGAACTTACTTGGCCTAAAAGGGGCCTCTGCACTTGTGTTTAGGCTGAAAGCAAAAACTATTTTAGAACAGCTATAGTCAAGCACTTAGGCTACTTACAAGCAAAATTACCGAAAAGGTGCTCTGTCCTTTATGTCACAGATTGAAAGGTGAGAAAACACCATACAAAGGTATGGGACCACAACATCAGAGGTAAATCGCAGACCTGCAGACCTGCAATGGACAGTGATCCTAGTCAAGACTTTTCTTTCATTTTTACAACACTGACAAAGTTCACTCCATAAATACAACCCCAGCTTGCCAGAAATGCATTACTCAATGAGCACAGTTAATAAAATACACAGCATGAACAGCAAATACAGATTAAACAATGCTCTGTGTGAAGTTCAGCCACATCAATGTAGACTGTCAGATACTTTTCTCCATCTTCTTCAAACAGAAAGAGTTCAGGAGTTACATGAAGTTCTTCATAAGCAATTCTTCATACCAGCTGATCAATATAAACCCATTTTTGAATAGAAAAAAGGACAAAAAATAAAGCTCTATTACGGGACATTTTTTTCTACTCCTGTACGGTATCTGTGTAAGCTGGGTTGCAAACCTGAAGGTCAAAGCTTCATGCTGACATGGATTTGTTGACTGTCCCCAGGAAGACCAAGAAAATAGTAAAGGAAATACCCAGAAAGAAGGCCAAAGAACAACTCAGCATGGCTTGTAAAGACTACATCAAGGTTTCCTCATGAGGAGATTTCTGGCTGGAATATAAACATGAAATAATCCTTGAGAAACTATCTTGTTCATATGTTGAAGAACTGTTAGCCATTGTATAGGAAGATGAAGGTGAATTTATAACCTGGTAAACTTTAAGGCTGAAGAGATGGAGAGCAATAAGAGGTGGCCTTTGATACCAAAGTTTTTGCTATTGCAGCTTCAGTACAGAGTATCTTGCTCCAGGCAATCATTTGATCTCATGTGATTCCCAGAAAGACCAAATTCTACTTCAGAGGTTGAACAAAACTCAGGAAACATTTTGTCTCAAAAAACATCTTGGAAACATGAAGCAATCAGAGCAATGCAGCTTTTTTGTCCTGCTCAGTGCCCAAGGTGACAAAGGTAATCAAGATAAAGGCACAAAATAAGACTGACTGTTGATGGTTAAGTGTCCAATACAGGTATGATTTTTCTAGGTTGGATTTTGTGAATATAATAATCTGAGATGACATGAAGGACAATTTTCTTTAGCACATTTGAAGAGCTTGCTGAGAAGAAAGGAACACTTAATGCTCACTCCTGTATCCCCCTTGGGTTTACCTTGTATCTTCCTCCTCTAAAAAATCAGTTGAACAAATTTTTTCACACACTTTCTCACATGCTTCATTGGAAGGCATTACAGATACAGCCTCATTGCTCTGAACATTTCAAAAGCAAATGTGTGGTAAGGATAATGAATCCCAGCTACATAAGTATTTTAATCTGAATACCACAGAAACTAACCCTTGATGTTGAAAAATGTAGATCAGAGACAGTAAGAAAGGAGACTTTACGTCTACTCAAGTGTGAGAACAGTTGTTCATGCAGACAGATCATCAGTTCAGAACAAGGAAACACAGGCAGTGGCATTCTGTTCCCTAGGAGCTATAAGATGTCCTGCAAGCCTAAACACACTGGTACATCTTCTTGTTCCGCTAACAGCATGACAGACCAACAGTCCGCACAGGTAAGAGGCGAGAGTTAGCCATGAAGGTATGGCTACTGATTACCCAGGATTATCCTTTTTTCCAAATTCATAGCTTCAAACATCAGCTAGAATGCTGAAAGAATAATGAGACAGCACTATCAGAAAGTATTCCTGAAGATCAATCCTCAAGCTCCTTCCAAAAAAGAGTAAAGCAGAACATCTTTTCCTTTAGCAAAGAGACCCATTTCTTCTAACGAGTAGTTTTTTGATTGTCAACTTGATTGTTAGACTCAAAGACTAACACCCAAGTAGCATAATGATTACTGGTCATGGCTACTGAGCAACCAGCCTTCATGTAGGCAGCTGTTTATGGGACTGTTGTCTAATATATGGCTTAAAAACATAACACCCTTTCATTCCTTCCAGTTGTCCTATTACTCTTGCACTTCAAGAATAGACTAGAAATTCTGCTTACTGAATAATTCCCAGTAGATCATCCCAGGTTGTTTCAATGAGAAGGTTAAAAGGTTAAAGATAACTCATACAAGGCCACCTTCCAAGACTGATTCTTGAAATATGCTGCTCAGAAGCTTTTCTTCTACTGTAATATCTTAAGATATGACAGAAGGAAAACATAATACCTTAGTAAAAGGAGGTGAGAACAGTACATTAAATAGTACTTGATGTCAATCCTTCAAACATTTAAGTATTAGCTAAACAGTGATAGGGTTTACAAGAGATTTACAAGGGGTTTACAAGGCTGCTGTGCCTTCCCTGCTGCCAGCATTAGGGGAAGCAAAGCCACCAGCTGATGGTAAGTCCCCTGTGCAGTCAGTGTGGTACAATCAGGTTGAAGAGAAACAACTCTTAATGGCTCAAGGATCAGGCTTGATAACAGAGAAGAAGCCTTTCATGACAAACAGGCAGGTCAAAGAAGATCAGATTCCTTTGACCTACATGTCCTACTGCAAACAGTCACACAGTTTGCTTTTTTTTCTTTTTGTTTAAAGCACCAGGAAGAGTGTAAAATTGGTCCTAATGCACTTACACACCTTGGCAACATTAGCCTGTTTTCTCTGGTAACTGCTACTCACCCTTTTCCATGCTAACTTCTGGTACATTTGTATGCTCTCCCCTCTCACTAGCAAGAGTGAGAGCTGACACTTCCTTCACCCTTTTTTCCCTCCTCTTGTTGAAACCTTATTTCCACTGCTCTAATAGCTCTTGACTTAACTGGAACAAGGAATATTTTTCTGGGCTTCTCTGTCCTAGCAGTTAGTCCACTCTGTATTAACCATCCAGAGCGCTAAAAAAGTCATACTGAAGCCTCAGGCAACCATTCTAACACTGCCTTAAATTCGTGGTTTAGTAAAATTGCCTAATTTTACTGGACTTATCTATAGCCATTTATTTATCTATATATACACATACACATGCACACACATACTTCAATGCTAATAAAATTCAGAAAATTCTCTTCTCTGCTACACAAAGTGAAGTTCATTTAACACCATTTGTCCCAAGAAGTCCCAGTGAGTTAAATTTCTATCCAACCTTAAAACATAGCTATTTCTTGGGTCATACTTTTTTTTTTCCATCCTTTTAAGCAATATGCAGAAGTATTTATAATACTTAAGAAAAGACATCGTAGTAAATATTACACTCTAATACAAGGTAGAATTGTATCCACAAGTTTTAATCTGGGCTAACACATCCAGTCACCCAAACAACAAAACGGGAAGGATTTCTACATAGGCAGGGTATACTCTTCTCAGACTCTGACCTTAGCTTTGTATCATCCAATATCCAGTATTAATACCATTATACCAACATTTTTGGTTTTTAAGGATGCAAAATGTTTCTGTACAACTCCATTTTTCACAGCAATGTAATTAAAAGCTTGCTTTGATTCATCTATAGCAGCAATAGTTTCACAGTACATGTGTACCTCTGAAGGTAATAGCTCCTGTCAGTAAGCCAAAATCATGGAGTCTTAGAATCACAGAGTGGGTTGGAATGGGCCTTAAGATCATCTATTTCCAACCCCTCCCACAGGCAGGGATACCTTCCATTAGACCAGGTTGCTCAAAGCCCCATCCAACCTGGCCTGAAATGAAATTAAAACCTGCAGTGACACACATCTTAACTTCATGACAGAGCCTTGCTATTTCTGGTGCAGGAACAACAAAATGGAGTTTTCCTTTATATACTGAAAGCAAGCAAATCCCTTGCATTTTTCAGATGGCATTTCCTATAAACTGCCACTCATTTTAACTCCAAGACACAACATGCTAGATACATGTATTAATACTTACTAGAAGAAAAGTGCCCACAGAAAAGGCTTTCCTTTGAGTCACTTTATCTAAGCTTTGAAACTTTTCTATCAGGTAAAATGAAGATGGGTTTCAGCTTCCTGGAGTCTGTGCCTGGAATAACTAACCATAATTGAGAGTTACCACTAAATTACGCTGTTCGGGTTCTCAGTGTACAATACTTCTCCATCCACAAGCAAGGAATTGAGCACCGGCTAAAGGCTTGTATCAGTACAGGCAGAGCAAATAAAGGTACCAGCATTATCACTTTTCAGGTAAGTCAGCCAGTGCGAGCACAGCTGACTAGAAAACGTACAGTGGAGAAGCAGGAATGTATGAAAGCAGAAGCAGTTCTTGTTAGACTTGAAATTATACAGACTGAGAATACAGTATCTTCTGCTGCAGCTGCAACATTTGGCAAAGTAAACATTATGCTTCTTAACTGTCATCTTGGGAAAAAACAACCCATTTAAAAGCACACAGCTCAGTTCTTCAAATACAACAGAAAAATACGAAGTAGCACCATAGACATGATCAAGTTTTGGGTGGTAAACTGTGCACATGCAGTTTTCACTTCCTAAATGACAACAGATAATTATTTTTCTTAACCTCAGCAGTGTTGTGTCATGAAGTGTTTACAGGAAACACCATTTCTCACGTTGGTAGACAGCGTTAACAGCTGAGATAGCCTGCACTTGCCTCCACAGGCTGTGACTTTGAGGCATACTAGAGTGCATTAATAACAATTTTTGAAAGACCAATATCGGCTTCATTTATTTCTACAAAGCCTTTCCCTGCCCTCATTTCCACTGACTACACATGTCAGAGCAAGGTCAAAACAGCTTAATTGCCTTCTGCACTGGACAAAGAGGCATGAAGAACAGCCAGTAAATTTAGTGTCTTTCATTTTCACTGTGGCTTAAGGAAGAACAGAAGGAATTTATTATCATCAGATTGACTCCAGCATAACCTGGCTGCTTTTATCAAGGTTGCATAAATTAAAAAGCTAAAACCAGAGCTCCCACTTTGCTTGAGGTAAAAAAGATGCATCAACTCAAGGGCAGCGTTTAGATTTCATAAACCATGGTAACAGATATGAGAATAGCTGAGCACTTTTCCACTGCTTCAAAATAACAGGTAATGCAATGCTTATGCACCAAAGAATGGGGACCAAGTCAAGTGCTAAAGGAACTAAGTTTGCCATGTACCTCACCAGTAAATACTAAACTTCTGCTTTATTTGAGAGCACTGAGCAAACATCATTTTAATAAAAATGTAATTCTGTTTCAAGATGGCAAACACCATGTGCTTCAGAAGCAGAATCTTCATATTTGGTAAGGCAACATGCAGACAAGTAGTGCCACCTGGCAAATCTACAGCCACTTGAACGATGCACCTCCTTCATGCCAATCAATATCTAATCATTAAAACAATCATAATGTAAACAAACTCTTCTTTTTTTTATATATCCACAGAATATTTAAATGTAGGAAAAACACATCATAAAAATAGAATTGTTTTACTTGGGAAGCTGGAAGAAACACCAAAGGAATCTGAAGTGGTACCTCCTTTTCTCCTCCAAAGACTTCTCCAGTTTATTCCCTTAACTAAATGACAGCTTTAGCACAAAAAAAGAAAAAAAAAAAAAAAGGTATTTTCATAATAGCAGACCTTAATAGAAGAAAAGCTTGTGGTGACTTTCAGCCTGGACAATTGCTGTCTAAGTAAACTGGGCTGCAGAATCCTTCTGGCACAGTAAGGTCCCAGACCAGGAATTCCTATATTTCCATTCATGGAAAGTTAATGAAAGTGCAGTGGCTGTGTTAAACAGCTTTAAGAACAGCAAGCCTCAGGCTGATATCGATGGTAGAGCCTCCTGTGCCATTATGTGAATCCTATCAGTCCACAGAGGTAATATTTCACATCCAGTTGCAGTAAAACAAATGGTCCCCAGTACAGCAAATGAAACATCTGAAAAAGTCTATGTACATCTAGTAACCAAGTTATCAAATCCACCACTGTAACATTGACAGCAGCTATAAATTCAATGTGGGGATGAATGTGATGGATTTTCCTCTAGGAAACTTGGTGTGTCTCAGGCTGCTTACATTACTTGTACAACTGAGTTGCATCTATCATGCTTTCAGTTTAAACAAGAAACCCCCATGATCTCCAGTAAAAAAAGAGATAACCCCATGATTAGTTGGACTTCTTTAAGCAACTCTGGAGATGGCTGGCAGTGCTGCCCTTAGCAGAAGGGGATAAGCAAATGCAAAGGAAAATCTAAAAGTTGATGCAGTTCTCATCCACAGCTCTAGTGGCCTGGAGAGCTCCCTTAAAGCAGTCTCAGTCAACCAACACTCAAAACATTCCTTATTTCCAAGAGTAAGATGGCAACTGATTCTGCTTGGGCAGTATCACCCAGTTTGTGAGTCTGCCCAAAGTTCAAACTAGCCATATTTAGTCAAGATTCAGGTTAAATTGGTAGCAATTTTTTCTCCCAATGAGGCAAGAATTTAATCCAGAAATACCAAGGTATTTTTCATATCCATAAGGCCACAAGCAATGACATAGCTGGGACAGACAGGCAAGGGAAAAAAGCTAATAGTCTACATCTACCCAAGGTCTTATACTTAGGATAAAAACCTGGTACAGTCTAACCCATATGAAAAACAGACAAAGCCTCAGCAAAACCAGGTGGTTATTCAATATCTGAAGGGTACACATGGGAAGCCAGTCTTACAGTACCTCAGTGGGCCTGTGGATGTCCAATAGACCATATCTTATTCCTTGCCATGTCTATCTCTTCCCAAGTAGAGTTTCCCAGTGAGCTCAAACACTCAGAGCGCTCTGTACCCCAATTTAAGCTGAAAATATTCTCTTCAAGGAGACAGCAACACATCACCATTACTTAGGCACCCTTTGGCTGCAGTAGCTGCTGGAGAAGCACAGACCTCCAACTCCTAAAGCCCTCTCTGCAGCAGCCAGCAGTACTTAAAAACAGTCAAGCAGGAGTGAACTGCTGAAACCTCCTGCCCTAGTAACAGCCCTGAACACAGTGCGCTTTGCTGCTTCCATGGGAGGCCAGAGATGCACTTCCTCCCATGCCTGTCCTGCAGGAGGGATGCGATCAGAGCAGGCACCAGATCCAGCTTGCAGGCCATCTGGCAAACGACAATGCTGCCTCTGATCAAGAGGAGGCTTTGAGCCAAGAATCAGTACCAACTGTTTTACTGGAAATATCTCCAAACATTTTCCAGCTACCTAACAAGGCTGGAACAGCTACTAGTTCCAGTGGAGGCATCCCTCTACAACTGCATACTGTGAGAAGAGCCTGAGCTGACAAGATCTGCTGGGGTTGTGACAGCAGCTAAGAAATCAGCAAGAAACAGGAATAAGTACTCAGAGCAGACAGTATCAGGAATCCCAGTACTGCCTGATTATTTACTTGATGACTCATACGGAGGAGGATACATCCATTTAGACTTACTGACCAGTATGCAAACAGGTAATAAAAGAGCTTATGAAATCACTGGGAGCTCAGCCTTTCCTGACCTCAGAGAACAAAGAAGCCTTATAACAGCCAAGTATCTTCTTTTCATTCTCTGTCTTCCTTTACCCTGTTGCACAATCTTTCTCCACAGATTAAAGTTACACTTTTCACAAAACGTGAAAGCAGAAGAAAGAGGAGGGAGCAAAAGGTATTTCTGCTCATCCACATCAACAGAAAAGTACAGACTATGCCAGAATAAATATTTCCAAGTGAGGTTCCTTAGTTTTCCAGATTTTTTTTTTTGGCAAAAGGGTTCACAGGTAACAGTTTGACCTTCAAAACATGAAGGGCATGTGGCTTAACTATAGACTTCTGCAATCAAGCATCACAAGAACTTTTTAATACAGATGCTGATTTGTGCAGAATTCATAGACTGCACTTAAATATACTTCCCCCCAAAAAAAAAACCAACTAAAAATCATACACATACATAACCAATCACAGCCTCTTTACGTAGCAGGAATTCATAATGTAGAAGAAACTGGCACTCCAAGACCTGCAGGTATGTTTTGAACGTGCAGACTGCAAATACAGGACAGGAGAAAAAAAAATGGCTATTTTTTCATATACGTGGAAAACAGCTAACTAACATATGCTCTTGAAATTCATCCTACTTTTCCACAGCACTAGCTTTCACATTATTAAGTAGGAAGTGTGAAACATCAATAGCAAGTTCCTATTTAAAGGCTTGCAGGAGTTCTCAGTGCCTAAATATATGTAACAATACCAACTCAAAATCCAGTTATCCCAGTTCACAAAGATACTCAGTTGACCTCAGTTTATACTTTTGAACGCTTCAGTATTACTTTTCCCCACACACTGTTTTAAGGAACATCTAGGGCAACACACTTTCACTCAATGAAAAACAGATCCATCCTTTTTATGCAGAATTGTGCAGATTATACCAGAAATCAAATAGCACAAATTATTGTGAACAGTATTTCTCTCTCCAGCTACAAGTCTTTTCTTCCTCAAGTAGTATGGCCCCCTGACCCTGCATCCCTCCTACCTCTGACAAGTACTACACTCATGAGAGGCTCATCAGCACTACCAAATATACAAATATTTAAGAAACTCACCTGAGACACAGCTTAAATTTGAAAAACACAGGAATTCAAAGTTCAGTGTAGGCTGAATTTCTACAAGGCCCTTTCTTCTCACACCAAAAGGGATTTATGCACAACAGGCCTGTGACTCCACTGCTGAACACTTTAGAACAATTTCTGCACAGACAGAATGACAACCAACAACCACCCAGACCTATTTTTCATCACTTGCATTTCTCTATTAGCTCTGAGTTCATAGGTACCAGGTTGCTCGTACCAAAACATAGAAAAATTAATAAAGTAACCAACAGAAAAGCACATTTATTAGCCTAACTAAAATCAGAACTAATGTTGCTGAACAGGCAAACTTAGGCTTACCTAGGCTCATGGCTTCCTCTTGTATGTTCTTCATTAAAGTGACAGTAAATGCTAAACCAAGATATTTTAAACCTTAATTGTTTGCCTCAGAAATCCTGGTTTTATTTCAATGTTGAGTGCAGGACCCATGTGACATTTCCCATTTTGTTTTCTGTTATTAGAGGATTTAAAAACAATACCACAGAGCCACTGCCTAGAGCCCCAACGGGCTGAGTACAAAAATAAAAGATATCAAGAACTCTACAAAATATAGTTTTTATTTCATTCAAGCATTATGCTCTTTACTTTGGAGAAATTAACTTACCATCTTGAATAGTAAGCACTCTTCTTCAGCTACTCTGAATGCTGATAGCATCATCTAAGGTACAACTGGAACAGAACTTGAAAATGCCTTACGTGATTTAATATATTCACCAAACTAAACAAAAAATTGTCTACCAAACTGAACTTTCTCATCCTGCAAATGAAACTCCTGAGTTTCCTCCACTCACCAAAAAATATCCATGTTCCCACTGGCTCACCACTTTCACTGAGTACTCCAGATTTTTCAAGATCTTTCAAATCAGTGATACAATCAATTGCTATGGTAGAAAATGTTACCTACTTCCTACACATTTCTCCCAGTGATAAAATACATATTTTCATAAGCATGCTTCTACGGGCTGTGCCAGCCCAGGAAGGCAGATGCACACTAAGCTGAAATGAGGACAGATCTACCTCCAGGGAGACTGGTGGCCAAGGGCCAAGCCACTGGGCAGCTCATCTGTCACATGCAAAGTCTACTCACCTTCAAAACATGGCTTATTTTGGAAGATGCAATGGTCCATCAGTTTTAGTCATTAGCTGTCTTTGGTCTTCCTCTCAGAAACTGGTATTCTGGAGATATAAGAAAAACTTCAACTTTAAATAGAGCACTCTCAGGAAAAATTGTATGTTACACAAACATTACATTTTTCCTGGTTTTTACAAGGCACACTCTAAATTCACCCAAAACCAATTTGACAGATCAAGTCACTCAATTACTAGGTTGTCTTATCTCAAAGAAGGTGGTGAGGGCTTCTTTCTTCACTCCTGCAACTCTCACAGCTTACACATTTACTATCTACATTAGTTTACTATCTACACAGGTGCCAGAACTGAGAATTATGCTGTGTTATCAAAAGTCCCTTTTCACCTTGTCTGCTACATTCTACATACTGACATATATTCACTACACTTAGGTGTCTATCTCACAAGCACTGAGCTTTTCCGTTGAATTTTCCCAAGGTTTCCTTGATAATAGTTTAGCTTCCTTAACCTCACTAGAGACATTGGATTCCAACTGTGCAGTACAATCAGGGCCACTTCTTAGCTGCTTCGAGGACTTCTGAGGAGGATGATATATGTTTGGAAAATAAGGCTGGAAAGGCGAAGCAAAAGCACTAGGAATGTAAATGAGCAAATGCCACACTAGAAACAAATTCCCTAGGAGGCCCATTTTGCAGCCAAAATAATTAGATCACTAGCAAGAATCATCCTGAGCAGGTAACTGGTGTATTATGAGATTAACCAAGGTCATGTTCCTCTCACATTTTTAAAATGATTCCTCCCCTGAAAACTTAACCCTAGGGCTCCATCCAAATTAAGTATTCGCTGTTGATGTACATCGGTTCAAACTGAATCAAAGCATGACAGAGTCTGTCAAGAGTTGACTGCCCAAGGAAAGGAGGTGTGCCTTCTAAGTGAGAGAAGGCCACATCTGAGAGCCACCTATACTCTGTGACTGCTGCTGCTGGGTGTTCAGAGACAACTGCCAACTCATTAAAATCAAACTGTAAAAGTTTATTAAATATGCAAACATTAATGGAATTGGACTAGCAGCTACTTAGGCAGATAAAATTTCAACACAGCATGCCCTGCAGTTCCTGTTACCAGTATTGTGCCCTTTTGGAAGTGCCTCTGAAAGAGTCAACTCTACTTAAGGGAATAAAACTCTCTATCTCTTTCAGATCACTCAGGCCACATTCTCCAAGGCTCCCACAAGCCAGGAAGCTTAGGAAAAGACATGTACCTCTCATTAATTACAGCTCAGTATATACTGTTCTCACTTGCCTGCTTGAGATACACAGTCTCCCCAACACTTTTTTTTCCCCTTTGGCCCTATCTGCAGGACAGGTCCCACACCACTCTGCAGGCTTACGGGTATAAAGATTTTGCACATATCCCAAATTCACAGTTCTTGTCACCTTCCTGCTGGAGTTTGAGAGAACTACAAAGAGAAAAGCAGAGTTCCGTACAGACAATACAGATTTGAGAAAACCAGCCACTTAAAAACAACTCTGCTGAGTAGAGCTCTGCTTGGAGTTACTGTTTCTAAAAACAAGTGTCAGAGTCCTCCATGCAAACAACAATCTCAACACAATTTGTTCCACAAAATGCAGTTTCATTCCTGGATGACTCTGCAAAGTCCCAGTGCTTGGTCAGTACCTCAGCAAACCTCCAGGTTTTGCTGTAGGGTGAGATCAGACTTGGAAGTGTTCTTCACTAATACTATCAGCATAATCTGAGCTAGCCTGAGACGGAAAGGAGGACTCATTACACAAAGCATAAACACACTTCTAATAGTCTCTAATGCACCTCCACGTGACTCTGGCAATAGCCCTTGCTTCCTCAGTAGTAGTTTCAAAGAACATATGGAAGATTTAATCCTCTAATCATTAAATAAAAAACAAACCTTCTCCCAACACACAGGTGTGGTACAGCACCTCTGCCTCAGAGACGGAAAGTTTCAGAAACAAAGACTGAAATGAAGTCTTATGGAGCAATCTGGAGAAAGCGTAACTTGCCAGGAAAGAAATGAAATTAAGGAGTACGATGCACTGTGACCTCCAATGTAAAGAGTGAATTCATTGAATGTAAGAAGGGGAAACTGTCTGTTCAGGTGAGCAGGTTCTTTACTACCGTCTTTCCTGATACTGAGACAGTTGGGTACTAGAAAAAAGTGGGCCATTTTAAGTGCCAAAAACCACCCAGCTTATGCAAAGCAATGCAAATCTGAAGTTAGTGGTTTCTTTCATTCCTGCAACCAGATGGGCCAACCACAAAACAGACAGAAGGCTCAAGGATGCCTTGACCAGGAAGGAATCAACAAAATCAAATGTCCATTATCTGATGCAACACAAGGCATCACATGTCAAAGAACCTTGAGCAGCAGCCAATTTGGAGTCCATTTGACATCCAATAGCATTTCACTCCATGAATCAGGAAGTCTGGGCTTAGATTTAGGTTTTTTTAGAAAGAACTGACAGATCCTGTTGTAAACGAAGCCTAAGAGATCAACTTTCTAAACAGGGCACTGATCAAATCTCACACTCAGAGTCTGGAGAATGATCTTGGCTGCTTAAGTGTGCTCAGAACCACAGGAAAGCAGCCATCTCATCAGTAAGCTTGAGGTTCTGGTCCTGAGGTCAGCTGTTCCCTGACAAAGGAAAGGAAAATCCATACAAATCCTTTAATCAGTTAGGGACATCATGATTCTTTCTGTTACAACTTGCATATTCTGGTCCTAGACATAGGTGAAAAAAAGACCCTGAAAACATTCCCTATGGCTCCAAGCACCATGAGGTTTCTATAAAGGTATCTCCTCAGTCAACTGCCTCGGGTCAGCTTACTGAGCTCCTGAACTTGACTGCACTAAACAGCACCCATCAACAGCTTGGATCCTCTCTCCCCAGAAAGCTCTTGCCCCCCAGGAATGGACTATAGATAAATGAACACAAAAATAATACTTGATTGAACAAAGGTGCTGGCTGTGAGCTACTTCTGCCCATCAGACTGCAAGAGGAGTCTCCAATCACAAGATCACATCAAATCAGTTAACCAGCACCACTATTTCCTCCCATTACAGACAGATAAGCACATCGAAACTACAGGACATTGTGCAGGAATGTAAATAACCCATTAAAAAAGCTCTCTATTTGTAAGTGAACCAGGAAGGTCAAAGTACTCTATATCAGCTATAAAACATGTTAACATTCACTTAGGAAGACATGAAGGGAGAGAAGTCCTTCCAGCAACTCTATGAGTACAGCAACTTTTAAACATTCTCATTTCTAAAAGGGTGTTGCAATACTATTGAGCAACACCGTGAACTTCAGCATTCAGGTTGTTGAAAGGAAAACAGGTAGAAAACAAATGATGTTAAGGAAAACTCAAAAATCAGTCTGCTACCTTCTGAGGTCCATGGCACCACCCGCATGAGACCCCACCATGTTTTCTCCACCTCTGCCAATATTCAGGTGCTTGGCTGATCCGAAGCCAGCAGCAGCACTGGATACACAGCACCAGTGGGAAACTGCTCGTCAAAGGATAAACAAGTAGTCCAGAAACAGAGTCCATCTCCTTTAGCACTAAGCTGTCTTGTTACAGACCAAAGGCCAAAACTGTAATGGTCATAGCACCAGGCACCAAATAAGACAGTGACAATGCAACCTGACAAGCCAGGCTGGCACAGTGATCCAGAGCTACAGACACCAAGAGCATTGACCATTATCTATGAGTCATGGGGCAAATCTCTTCAGCTAAGATAGGAGCAGTCATAACTCACAAGCCCCTTAAATGTGGACAAGGTGTTTTCTGACAACCATAACCAACCAAGGGAGTAAAATGAATGTTTTCTGGCCAGCTTGCTGCTGGATGACCCCACTAACACTCCTTGGCAGGAGACAGGATCCTCTCTGACAGAACCACCACCAACAGCTGATCCAGCACAGTGAGACCAAAGCTGACATTGCTGTACTTGCCTTTGCTTGGCTCTGAGGCTAGATGGGCTGACCACCTTCTCCCGAGGGAACTCCAAAAATAGCATTTACTAACTCAAGGGAGTCCACGCCTGAATAAACCACAGGCAGAGGTCTTTGTTCACAGCTCACACCACAGCAGTAACTCACTCAGTAGATGGATACAAGGAGAAATGTAGGCCACACATGCAGAAAAAAGAGATGTCCATACTTCAAAGATATCATAGATCTTGTTTTCAGAGTCAGGAAATAAACACCCATTAAAATAGCCTGCAAGTGCTGATGTACAGCTCAATATGAGCCAGATGGGCTAAGAGAAAAACATGCTTCATTAGAAAGTTAAGAAGTTGTTGGTTATTTTTCCCACTAAATTGCCTGATGAATCACTAAAGAAAAATCTTTGTGATGTAACTATTCAGACTTACATAAAGAACACTCGTAATTAGCTCTTCAAGTAATCTCTGACCACCATCTGGAGTTCAGCCTAAACCTTGACCTCACTCACACCAAACATCCATGCATCTTTGAAACACACCCAACAATGAATGACATCACATTAAATCCATTAAGTGGAAAAAGCTGACAGAAATATTAAAACCTGAAATACCTTTCAGTTCATGGGCTCTATACAAACAGCTCTATAAATCCATGTTCCAGAATATACAGCATAAGCAGAGAGCAATTCACCCCCTTCACATTTAGGGAAATGGTTTCAAAAGGACTAAGAGGCAGGATTTATTAACCCAATCCTATACGTAAAAGAAAACATTTCTTCCACCAAACCTCAGTTTACAGCAAAAGAAGTCAACATATGACACACTCAACTTTGTTCCGATAATACAGGAGTAAAGTCCCCCTAGAACTACATTCTGACAGGAAACTAGACTTACCAAAGATATAAAAATCACTTACTCCCCTACCCACCTATAAACAGCTCCAAATATATTGCCATTAAAGGATGCAGAAATTCCTTCATCTAAAGCACCATAGATGCCTGGCTCTTTTTTAACTTTGCTAACAACCTCCTGATTAGTATGAAACTCCTATTCCCACAGACAAATGAGAAAGACTAAGTTGCCTCCCACCTACAAAGCCTCTCAGCTCAAAAAAATTAGTTTTCCTTAATATACAACTGTGTTGCATGCCGAGATCCTCACAGCAAAGCATTCAAGACTGATACATGCCACAGCACCAAAGAAAAATTATCCCCTTAGCTCCAGAGGAATTCTGTCTTCAATGAAGTTTAGCAAGCAGATTTTAGACCTTTGTAAGAAAGCCCACAACAGCAAGGGAAGAGGCATGAAGCAGGACAAAAATACTGAACCAGTTATGCTTAGTTCATATCTGAATCTGCAAGAAGGGGAAATGTTTATTTTTTTCAAGGCATCATGTGTACATAAAACACAAAGAGCCTTCTGTACTGAGAGACATGGTCCCAGAGACAGACCTGACAGCTGGCCTACTGGCACACTGGTACTTTTCAGTATAAATAAGAACAAGATGAGACAGGACCACCAGGGCTGGCACCAATGATGAGACCCCAAAGTCTAGGTATTTCACTATCAACAGAGAGACAGAAACGGACTGTCACCACCCTCAGCTACAAAATTTATTACCTACTCATGTAATGCAGCAGAAACTAACACCGGGCATGAATATACTACAGGAAGGTTGCCGAGCCTCCTCTGCAATCATTAGCTGTCTCTGTGCACAGCTAGGCTGGCTTTAGTTTGGTAGGGGGTAATTTTAAGTCATTGCTATCTTTGCCACAATATCCTTCTCTTGGCAGCAGCTTCAGCAAGGGTTACACAAGACCAAAGTCCTACACAGAAAGTCAATATTTAACTTAAGCACTGTACTGTTGAGACCCACCTAGAATATTTGATAAAGTAACTTATTAAATCTTACACGATCTTTTCTAACAAACAATAATAAGGAGCAATTTGTCTTCTAGTTGTAAAGATAAATTCAACAAGGAAAGCAGTTAGATCCAGCTTTAGCAATTTTAATAAGGGACCTGATAGAAAACGTTTCCATGAAAGGAGATCAAAACAATACAACATATACACTGCAGAACAGGTTCAAGGCAAGGGCAGGAGCCACGGTACAAAAAAACATTTAAAACAAAACCACAGTGAGTTCTGGAAAATCAGCACTTTTTCCAAGAAGTAGTATTTTAACACTGCAATTAAAGCCATTAAACTATGTCACAAAGGCATATATAAAACTCCTGGACACTACAAAGAGAATTCATTCTCCCTAAACAGCTGAATAAAATCTATGAGCTGCTTTACTAATGCAGACTTTAAAACAGTACAATAAATAGAAGACTGGGTTGTTGGTTTTTTTTCTTTTCAGGATGATTCTTCTCAATCTTAGTGAAGCTAACCGAATTATTTATATCCCTAAAATGTCTTAGCATGCATCTGATGCAAAGTTTTGGTAATAGTCTTACTATTATCATCTTAATGGACAAAGATTTAGCTGATGTCAGAAACAGCTGTTAAAATACAGTTCAGACCAAAAGTGAGCAACTGAGAGTAATTTCTTGTTTGCTACATCCAATTCAATTCTTTATCCACCTGTTTCCTGTGCCTAATGTGATCTCGTTACACATTGTTAGTACTCCTATCCTTACACTTAGCAAGAACTCCTTTTATTTTCTGAAACTGAACATCTGTTTTAGTGATGATTGCAGTGGAATTACTGGTAATAATCGCCAACAAGCAAAGTCCTAAAAATTCTCCAGTTCTACATGTCTAACCCTTCATATATAACAGTCTGGTCATCAAGCAAAAGTAAATCTTTTCAGAAAACAACATACATAAGAAAGGCTGGAGTGGGGGGCTGAAATTTTTAGTCACATCATGAAATAAGGAGACAGACAGTAACACACAGCTGTCAGATAAAAAAAGTACCAAACCAAAACAGCAACCACAAAAAGCCACACCAAAAAACCCAGCCACCAACACTAGGCCAGCTCACCTGTGCAGGGAAGTGCAGCCCCAGGGAACACTTTCACAAGCAGCTTAACTGATTTTGCCCCGTGACACTGCCTAATGGGCGGACCTGCCTCTCCCTGTTACACACACTGCATTAGTACAGACACATAGTCAGCTCCATCCATTCACTTGCTGTATGGTGCTAACTGCTGATCCGTTTAGCAGAGGAATCCAGCTAACCACATAACCACTTGCACCTGCAAAGAGGCAATGGAAATGAGCAGACAGAGAGCTGGAAAAGAGGTGCACAGGGCTACCCTTCCAAGCAGGAACATAATCTTAAACCTGATCTCCTGAAATTCCACACCTCATGGTACCTATAGTTATGTACACATAAAAGGAACCTTTCACATCTCAAATGCCTCCTTGGCACAATCAGATCACGACTCTAATCCAACTCAGAGTGAATGCAGAAAGTATTTACTTTATGTTTTCACTCTGTCTTGAGAACAAGATCAGTACGTTAAAACCAGTCTATCTCTGAACTACTAAAGCTAGAGAATAAAAGAACAACTACAAATGAAGTCACAACAAGGTCTTAGTAATTTCCAGCAGCAAAACTCCCACAGAGCTGAAATGAGAAAGGAGTCTGACAGGGTCCTATCCATTTCCTCTACATGCTTATTTTCATTGTGCTACATTTTCAAGTGTTACTTCTATCCATTTCCATTCTCTTAGCAAAAATAAGCTAGAGGTACTAGATCCTGCCATGGGAACTGCTTCTTCACAAAAGACGGCAAGATGCTGTCTTCCTTCAGTTTTAAGTACCGCAATTCTTACCAGCTATTCCTTTGTTTTGCTCTATTGAGCTAAGCCAAAGATAGTATAAGCAGCACACCTGCTAAAGCCATCCCTTTCACTCTTCCAACCTCCTGCCAGGTGACAGGAGCACAGAAATTACTTACACTTTCTTGTTTTTGATGTCAGCAGCCCCTGGGACGTTTTGCTCAGACAGGATTACAATAGTACACCAGACACCATGGTCTTAACTCAGTAACGATTTACCTCAGATCCTCTCTGAAGAGCTACTTAAAAGCTTCCTCCTCCCCGGGAAGAGGAGATAATACCCTGCGATTGTTCATGTGTCTCAAAATAAGTATTACCAACGCCTTGCCTCATTATACGGCTGAGAAATAGCTACTGCTACAGATATCACTGTTTGTTTTAAATACGAAAAACACCCCCTTTTTTTTTTTTTTTAATATGCCCCTCAACACAGGACAAATCCTGTCTCGACCCGTGCAAAGCAGAAGCGAACCCAGCGGGGATGCGCTCAGTGCCCCCAGGGAGCACCGCTGGCAGTCCCGAGAGGAGAGGCACCCACTCTCCGACAGCGCCCAGATGCTATGGGGCGGCCGCAGACGCTCACCTCAGCAGCGACCCGGAGGGCCCTGCCCGCACCTCCCTCCCCGCCTTACCTGGGCACCGCGCCGGGCGCCGGCAGCACCACCCGGCTCGGCTCCGCACCGCGCCAGCCTCGCCTCCGCAGCGTCACTTCCGAGGTGGGGCAGGACCGCTCCGCTTTCCTCTCCGCCCCGCCGCGGGTAGCTGGGCGCGCAGACGCAGGAGGCGGTGAGGTGCCGGGTCATAGGGAGTAGTGTTGTGCATGGAGCACCCCGGGTGTGCCTGAGAGGCTCCCGCCTGAGGCTCTGCGGTCCCATAGCAGTGTGGAGGGGAATCCCTGCTGCCCCGAGCGTGCTCCTGAGGATCGGGCCTCTCGGACAATGGATGGGCCCCAGCCAGGCACGTTCTCGCCCTCCAGAGCAGCCAGTTTAATCACCTGTGTGGGCTGCCATGGAAAGAAATGCCCGAATTTGTGCCTGAGTGCAAGTAGGGCAGGCAAACCACAAAATTCCTGTGACCCCAGGTTTTCCCTGTTACCCCAACAGTCACAATTTTTCAGCCAGTTCTTACAGAAACCCAAACTGGTTTGGTTTGAAGGGACCTTAAAGCTCATCCAGTTCCAACCCCTGCCATGGGCAGGGACACCTTCCACTAGACCAGGTTGCTCCAAGTCCCTGTGTCCAACCTGGCCTTGAACACGGGATGGGGCNAAAGCTCATCCAGTTCCAACCCCTGCCATGGGCAGGGACACCTTCCACTAGACCAGGTTGCTCCAAGTCCCTGTGTCCAACCTGGCCTTGAACACTGCCAGGGATGGGGCAGCTACAGCTTCTCTGGGCACCCTGTGCCAGCGCCTCAGCACCCTCACAGGGAAGAACTTCTGCCTAACGTCTAATGTAAATCCCCCCTCTGTCAGGATAAAGCCATTCCCCCTCATCCTGTTCCTACAAACCCTTGTCCAAAGCCCCTCTCCAGATTTCTTGTAGCTCCTTCAGGCACTGGAGCTGCTCTAAGGTCTCCCCTTCAGGAGCCTTCTCTTTGCCCAGCTCTCTCAGCCTGGCTCTAGGGCAGAGCTGCTCCAGCCCTCGCAGCATCTCCATGGCCTGCTCTGCACTTGCTCCAGCAGCTCCATGCCCCTCTTGTGTTGTTGCCCCCAGAGCTGGATGCAGGACTGCAGGAGGGGGTCTCACCAGAGCACAGCAGAGGGGAAGAATCCTCCCTCCCTTGACCTGCTGCTCACTCTGTTGGTTTCTGGGCTGCAAGCACACACTGCTGGGTCATGAAGAGCTTCTTGTCAATGAGCACCTCCAAGTCCCTCTCAGGCCTGCTCTCAATCCAGTTTCTGTCCAGCATGTATTGCTCCATCCATTATGGGGATGATAGCAAGCATCCATTGTTCACTGGTGTCACAGGTTTTTGGATAAAGTCCTGCATTGCTTTTGGTGATATTGTCTACTGCAAACCAGCACGTGTACTAAAATAATTAAAATAAATAAACACAGAAGGCAGCAATACCTGTATGATAGCACTAAGTGCTTGTGTTTGCTGTCATTTTAAAAATCCTGGAACATGCCCCCCCCCATGTTTAGTTCTCCCCCAGTAGAAGTCATAACAGCCACGTCAATTTCCACGCTAAGTAATGAGGAACCATCGCTGCAGTTCACTCTGCTGTCTTACTGTCTTACCAGTCCAAGACAAAGGTCTCTCTACATGCACAAGCAATACCACGACTTGCCAGGAGGTGTTGCTTTGAAACCACTCAAATATCAGAGCTTAAAAATCATGAAATGGGCTTGAACTCTTAAAAACAGCTGACTGACACTTTGTCCTGGCAGGGAGAAATCAAGATCCTCCATTTGAAATGATAATTTTTCTTTAAGAGTATTTAAATCTCAAATGCACAGAGTAGTTTGGAGAGAAACAAATGCTGAACAGGCAACCTACTTGATGGGAAATAGTACTGGTTTGAACATTGCTAACAAATATGTTAGACCGTAACTCTTGTTTTCAAGAAGACAGGGAGTATACTAAAGCCTCAATAAGACAAATAGTCATGCTGCTCAGCCGTGTCACTGCACTCTCCACACCTGCACACATACCTCTTTGAAGAAAATTAGCTTGTTTTTCAAAGAAGAGTATGCAGTTTTGGATATGTAACTGTTCTGCACCTACAGTCCTGTTTTCAAGTGCATTTAACAGTGACAAAATTAGTTATTAATTTCATTATGCCCAGCCTTGGTCTAGAAGACAGAGCAGGAGGAGAAGTTTCCAAGCCATTTGAAACCTTTCTTACTAAAGGAAAAACTGCCCTAAAGGATACCCAGCAAGGAGATGTTTTTAAATATGCCTTTATCACATGAACCTAAAATGACCTCCATGGCTAAAACAAGCTGAGGCTCTTCAGCAGAAATTTGAACTCTGGATTGAATGATATTCAATTCACAGCCCACAATATGCCTTGTTGTGTAGACATAGTTATCACACTTACTCCAGCTGTGCCTTTCAAAGAGCTATACGTGCCAGCCCTGAGGCAATGAACTCGAGCTCACTGAAGCTCTGGAAGGCTGTTTTTGGAGACAGATTAGAAAAGGACCTTAGAAGAGGAGGTCACCTAAGTGTGTGTATAACCAAAGGACCCTTTGAAAACTATTTTATGATCAAATGTTTACCAATATTGGGCCTTACCACAGCTTAAGGTATTAGCCAGGATCAGAGAACAGCATACCAGATGAAAGATTACGGACATGAGGAGATCCACAGCTCTTTTTACACCAAATAATTTCTTTTAAAGAAATATATCTATAATATATAAAATTTAAAAGTCATAGCTGTAAGAGGGAAAGCAGAAAACAGTTGCTGGTGAATTTAACTGACCTCTACAAGCCATCGTTTCCAACAGCAAGGTGTAAAACAAGTCTGATATTTGGACCCACTGCTGTAAAGAACTAGTAAGTTTGCAGAGCTCCCACCCTTCTCAGCACCATGACCACGAGTTTTACTACAAAACCTCAGCATGGATTGTGCAGCTACTTAGACCTTCCATATCCCTCAGACATAATTTCAGCAGAAATACTCCTACAGCTGGAACATCGCTACAAACCCTCCTTTTCAAATGCCTCTGGGGGCAAAAATTGGCATGTTTTGTGCAACTAGTCAAATAACCATTTTCCAGAAATTTTTGTTCCATGTGAATAGGTTTATAGGAAATCAACCTGCATCATTCTTGCAGCAATGATACACTGGAAGAAAAAATAAGCTGAGCCTCCTATAAATAAAGCACTTGCTCCTATCCTTCAGCACTTCCTGATGATTCCTAAGGCTGATGATCCCAGGAGACCTGACAGACTCTTGTTGCTCTGGCTCAGGAAGAAGCAGGATTCTTTTTCTTTTACCACAGCACATTCTGATGAGTGTGGAAGACAAAACACAACATTCAGATTCCTGGAAATCTGTCCTTTGGTGAATAATCCCTCACTTTCACTTATAGTAATGGAGCTTCTAAGGATTTAATATTGCCATTTTGAGAAGCCTTGCCTTTCTCCAGAGCTGGAATGGGCCCGAGGTATATGTACATATAATAATAAAATAATACATATAATAATACATAATATGTATTATTGTGTACAGTTCTGGTGTCCTCAATGTAAAAAGGACATGGAGCTGTTGGAACAAGTCCAGAGCAGGGCCACGAGGATGATCAGGGGACTGGAGCACCTCCCATATGAAGACAGGCTCAGAAAGTTGGGGCTGTTCAGCCTAGAGAAGAGAAGGCTGCATGGAGACCTCATAGCAGCCTTCCAGTATCTGAAGGGGACCTACAAGGATGCTGGGGAGGGACTCTTCATTAGGGACTGTAGTGACAGGACAAGGGGTAATAGGTTAAAACTTAAACAGGAGAGGTTTAGATTGGATATGAGGAGGAAGTTCTTTACTGTAAGGGTGGTGAGGCACTGGAATGGGTTGCCCAGGGAGGCTGTGAATGCTCCATCCCTGGCAGTGTGCAAGGCCAGGTTGGACGAAGCCTTGGGTGGCATGGTTTAGTGTGAATTGTCCCTGCTTATTGCAGGGGGGTTGGAACTAGATGATCTTGAGGTCCTTTCCAACCCTAATTACTCTATGATTCTATATTTACTGAGCATTATCCTCTACTGTGTAGTCAAAAGCCCAGTAATCAAACAGATGACAAAACCGGACAGCCCCGGAGGAATATCCATGACCTACCTGCCTCGCCCTGTTGAAAGCAACCTTTCGTTACTCCTCAAACTTTCTTACACAAAGTTAAGCCTCTGTCATAATCATAGTTCACTTCAGAAATGGCATCAGCTAACACAGACAGCTAGTACAGCTGTCCTCTAGAAGAGGATGAAGACGAGCAATTTTAGATAGTCACTTTTAGTTATATTTTTCTTCATATAGCAAGATATCATTTCTTTTTGGCAGGCCTAGGGCTAGAGGAAGATTCCACAATGTCTTGTGGTTTCACAGTCAACAGATGCCAGGCAAGGGAGAGCCCTGCCCCTTGCAGAACAGCTTTACAAATAGAAGCACTGTACAAGAATAGAAATATAGAAAAAAAAGAAACCAGAAACCTGTACAAGCTTTCGGTGAATTGCTCAAAAGCTTATAAAAAAGAAGCTTAACCATCTTGATTACATTTTGTCAAGGTTAAGTGCACCAACTGGCTCTGCAACCGCAACCCCCTCTCATGGTTGCCTATGCTCAAGATAATCTCTGTTATAGCAGACCTGCATTGACTTGAATCAGACTGCTGTGAAAACAGCCAAGCCGTGAGATGAAAAAACAGGAAGAAGCCTAATCTGAGACCCATGCCCATGTACTTATCTTCTCCTTTGGACTGGGAGTTGCATTTAAGCTCAGGCCCTTGCACTTGGTCCTGTACAACTCAGCACAGAACAAAGCTCTGAAGACTTTAATTTCCTTTGCTGTATACATTTAAACACACTTCTCATTGCCAAACTCTATTTATCTTTAAGGAGAAAAAAAGTATATATGGCTTACAACAATAAACCCGAAACTTTTACTGGAGCCTTGCCACAGCTCTTTAAATCTTCTTTTTTTTATTTTTTTTTATTTTTTTTTTTTTCCTGTGAGATGTCTTTTCCTAAGATCTGATTCCTTCTGTGTTTACACATGCTCAGAAGTGTCCTGTTTTTTCACTGCTACAGCAGTTGTGTTATTAAAGGACAAGCAAAATAAGGCTGTATATAATAAACAGAAGGTACAACTCAGAGTGATCTTTGGTGTTATTAGTTAATAAAAACAGACCAGGGCAGTTAGCTTGCCAAGGAATAGTTTACCTATTTTTATAAACTCCCCAAGCACACTGTGTTACAAGCAAATTGCAGAGTATTGTCCCTGGTTTTGGTTGTTGGGTTGGGTTTGGGTTTTTTTTTACGTAACAAGTGACAGAAGAGCTGTAGGGATCCACCACAACAGCAATGACAATAAAGGCAGCAGTTGCTATGAGTGAAGACTACATGTTCATACAGACTTTTCCATAGACATAAATCAAGTTCTAAAATTATCTACACCTATTCCAGACCAGGGGAAGGAGCTGTAGCCATTCTGCCCCATCACTGACTTTTAAAGGCCAAGAGATAGAAAAGAGAGACTGTAGAGATATAAAGATATTTCAAGCAAAGATCATTCCAGAACAAGCAAGGACAAAATACACCTCACTGCATAGATTGAGCCAACAGCCTACAATCTGCAGGGAAAGACAGGTCTCATTACACACTCATACCTGTGAGCAGCATGTGTGGTTGATGGCTTTTTTTCTGCAGGAGTTACTGGGGGATTCACCCTGTTCTGAAGCCAACTCTGATATGTCTCTTACTCAGCACTGTGAGAGCATAGTCTGGAAGCATCCTTGTGTCTTCTGCAGTGCTTCTAGAATAGCTGCTTCAGGGATGGTCACAGGGCAGGACAACCAGACACCAGTAGATCCGTGTAAAAAGTCATACAATAGCTAGGAATTTTCCTCCAAAGAACCTTCTTTCTCCCTAAAATTACATTTTTTGTGTGAAGGATATATTTTGTAATATTAGAAACTACTTATTTATTTGTTTATTTATTTATTTCCCCCTACCTTCTAGGTTTTTTTAAAAACTGGTATTTTTCTAAGTAAGATTTTCCAATATGTCAGAGCTGACTCTATCATAGAATCACAGAATGGCTTGAGCTGAAAGGGACCTTAAAGCTCATCCAGTTCCAACCCCTGCCATGGGCAGGGACACCTTCCACTAGAC
>NDXB01013221.1:0-36261 GCA_002631895.1 Agapornis roseicollis | reverse complement strand
ATATTTCCCTTTTTCCAGTCATCAGGAACTTCACCTGACTGCCATGATTTTTCAAATATGATGCACAGTGGCTTAGCAACTTCATTTGCCCCTGACACCCCCTTCTCTCCCCCTTCCCCCCGCAGGTGGATTTCATCAGGTCCTATGGACTTGTGTATGTTCAGGTTCTTCAGATGATCTCAAGCCAGATACTCTCCTATAGTGGGCCCAAGGTCTTCATTCTCAATGCATGTGCTTGAGATTTCTGCTTGAGATCCCATTGAACATGCTTGAGATTCCTGCCTTGCTGTGGGAAAGATCAAAGCACAAAGGTAAACTACTCCTATGTGAATCCTTGATATACAGGCAAAACCAGCAGGTTCAGTGATCTTCTATCATGAAACAAACTCTTCATGCCATATGTACTCACTTGTGTGTCTCTGCCCAGGTGCTGCTCCAGGGATCCCCTCTTGGCGAGGTAATGAAAATAATTTTACTCTTTGCATTCCATCCATAGTTTTGTGGTTGTTCCTGCATCCTGCCTGTCCTGGCTCACACACCACCTGTGTAATTCTTATCTTGGATCACCCTTTAATGGGCTAGCTGTTCCCATGCACTGTTTCTTCACATAAAATAATCTGTTTAGTACTCCTGAGCTCCTGAGAGCCTGTGAAACACAGATTCAATTCCCCTCACTTTCCTCTCCACCCCCTCCCCCCAAAACTGCTTTTCTTCCCTTTTAATTTATGTTCCTCTAAGAAGTGCTGCTAAAGCTACGTGTGTAGAGATGAAAGGCAGGGTCTACTGTGACTTACAGACATCAAAAGCCAAGAGCAGTATGAGACTGGAGTAAATTGCATGGTACTGGCTTTTGTCAGCCTCCAAAACCCTCTCATTACCATTCTTGTAAGTGCTCTCTACTGCTTCTCTAGTGATTGTAGGTGCCCATCAGAGGTGATAAATACTACTTCCAGAGAGAGCACAGGTGACTTAATTGACATGCAAGAGGAGGAGCTGAGGCAGGTGGATGTAGTGACCTGTGAAAGCTGTTATTTGTGACACATCACGTCACATTTCCTAGTTAATTTATTGTTTGCAGAAACATTTGCAATTTGTCTAAAACCAGACTGCAAACAGAAAAGTCTTTTGGTGGTAATTTAAATACACTGTAAAGCCAAGTTCTCACCACTCTCCCTTCCATGTGATGCACTTATACTGGTGTAAACAGGCTTTATACATATATCTTTATATATAATACCTCTCTCGCTCTGCAGAGGCAAGTACCTATTCCAGTAGTATTTGGAGTAACATAACAAAATGTGCATTCCCATAAAATTTCACCCCTTAAATGCATAAGAACAAGCATACTGTTCTTTTTAAAGGCTCATCCATCCCAGTACCCCAGCACCAGTGCCAGCTGTTAGGGGATTTGGATGAAGAAGATAGATGAAGAAGAGCACATGGCTTTTCAAAGTGCTGTCCCATCTCACTAATCCCTGCAGGAGAGGTTTTCTGAGCCTGATGTGGTTTCCATATTTAGAAATTTGGTTTAGAAATCATAACATAATTTTACCTAACAACTCATAAACTTACACCAGATTTAAGTCATTGCTTGGTTTTGGTTTTGTTTTTGTGTTTTTTTTAATTTATCTGCACAATTTACTGCATTTTGCAGAATCCCTCTGCCTGCAGTTCTAATTCCAGGTTTCCCTGCTGGTACTTGGGATAGCTTATGGGTTCATTCCATTCCCCTCATGTCATCACTCTCCCAGTATTTCATTTCTTTCTGTCTATTTCCTGCAAATTTCAGAGGGATTTCTCTGTTATTTGTTCTGTCATGGCGATCTTGTTTTGCTCAGCCATCTTAAATCTTGCTTCTTTTGTTCTTTAGTGCTCTTTTAGACTTGCAGCATAAAACTCTTGCAATATTTTGTATGAAAACACTAGAGCACTTTTTTTCTGTATGAACAAATCAGGAATGTTTCTTTCATTCTCAAATTGTTGGCTCTTCTCTGAAATAAAAAGGCATTAAATATAATTGTATGTATGTTTCAAATGGGCTTCTACACAGACAATATTCTTGGATTTATTGTAGAAATGTCCCTAAAACAGAGAGTGCTGTTTCACTTTTACATATAAATTAAAAATAAACATGTGTGAGTTGCTACATCTTCAGATGGATTTAGGGGTTGGCTTTATGTTTTGTTTGTTTTTTTTTAGTTCTGACTGTTAGGATAGTGGTAAATTTAAATGTACTTAATTGCAAAACCAGGTTTAGGCACCTTGTTCAGTGAAAAATGTTTTATTGAAACTTCTAATTTAACATCAATTCTTCCCAAAATTTCATCTTTGTAGAAGAACTTAGTTAATTGTAACTAGGTATTATGCTGTACATAAGATATATGGCAAAATTACAGAGAATAAAAGCAAATGATGAGTGACAAGAACAGGATGAATATGGGATGATGATGTCATCATGAAGAAATGACCTAGAGAATGATGAATCACAAAGAAAAAAATTTTGGGGGGTTATTATCTTTGTATAATTGTTAATATTTCACATTAAATATTCTTTATTAATTGTGTTCCATGCAATGCCTCTATTTACACAGGTGAAGACACTTGCTGTAATAACTTACCTGCATCCTAGGCCAACTTGTACAGCACTATTCATACACAGACTGTTGAGGGCCACTCCTTCTTTGAGGCAGCTCACCACTTCCACACAGCCTAGCACTTGGCTCGAATCTCCTTTCCCAAAGCGTTCACCCAAAGCTTTTAATAATAATTTTATGTAAATTTTTTAAAGTTGAAAGAATTTCAAATCATCTGATATTACAATGCAGATCTAAAAAGCAGATTCACTACAAGAAATTCTTCTAGTATTAGACTGGGGATATGTGCTTTATGCCTTCTGTGCTTTTCACCAAAGAAAAGCTTGGGGTGTGCAAGGTCTCTGTGTTAAAAAATGTTAGAAAACCCCACATCTCTACAGGATGCAGTTCTGCAAACTACTTCCAGAAACATTTTGCGAAGAAGGGAACCGATTTACTCTGTAGGAGAGTGCAGGAATAAACAGAGTGCATACAAAATTTGACAGCGTAGGTATACCTAGTGAGTTCTCAAATAGCCTCAGGGGTTTCCAAAGAAGGCCTTTTCACACAAAAACTTGGCATTATGGGAGTAAATTAGAAGTTGGAAGTAGTGAACATTATACTTTGTAGCACAGATTTGGACAAGAAGAAAAGGATAGTAATGAATGTGAAGGTAAGTAGAAAAAGGTTTGCAACAAGAACAAAGCAGGAGAGAAAACTAATACCAATAAGAATTTAGTAAAAATGTCCAGATATTTTAATGATCTTTTACAATTGAGATTGTACACAAGAAAAAATTAAATCAGACACGACACCGATAGGTTATGAGTATATGGGTTTATATTACTGTAGAATATTAAAAAAAATATAAAGGAATCTATGAGCACTGTTGAGTAGTATCATAATTTCTCAGTCAACTTTTCCTTCCTTACAGCGTTTCTCTATATTTATTCAAGGTACACTGGAGGGAACATACAGACACACATTTTTCTCCAATTGCAGCACTCTTTACTTGAATGAGCAAAATAATAAATTCCTCTCAGGTTGCCAGTCAAGTAGGTGGTACAAAACCCACCTCTTGCCAATTTTCAAACTCCATTATGAGTTCTTCTACATGTATTGGAGGATATATTAATCCTAAAATGTTGTGAAGTAGCAAATAGATACCTAAATACTCTGGTCTGGCAAATTCCTTTGTCTGTGTGGAGCAAGACACAGGAAAGGAAAATTCTGTAATAACCCATTAGAAACAGGAAAGACAAAATAAAAGGCAAATGCAAATTATTCGTCAAGAAAACAAACTAAAATTGCTGCTCTCTGCTATTTGACAAACCTCTGTCTTGCTAATGAAGGGCTTAGACAAGCATTATTCATCGTCACTGGGTTTCAGGGTGGTAAACTAAGAAAGGAGAATATTCTGCTGAATTGACAAAGCAGTCTAATATTTTGAGAACAATTGTTTACCACAGGCAGGTGCCCACCAAAGCCGCTCTGTCACTCCCCTCCACAGCTGGACAAAGGAGAAAAAAATATGCTGAATTTGGGGCTGCTGGGGAGGAGCTCTTCATTAGGGACTGTAGTGACAGGACAAGGGGTAACAGGTTCAAACAGGAGAGGTTTAGAATGGATATAAGGAAGAAATTCTTTCCTGTTAGGGTGGGNTCATTAGGGACTGTAGTGACAGGACAAGGGGTAACAGGTTCAAACAGGAGAGGTTTAGAATGGATATAAGGAAGAAATTCTTTCCTGTTAGGGTGGGGAGATGCTGGAATGGATTGGCCAGGGAGGTTGTGAGTGCTCCATCCCTGGTGGTGTTCAAGGCCAGGCTGGATAAAGCCTTGGGTGGCATGGTTTAATGTGAGGTGTCCCTGCTTATAGCAGGGGGGTTGGAACTAGATGATCTTAAGGTCCTTTCCAACCCTAACTATTCTATGATTCTATGATTCTCTACCTCCTCCCCTTCAGCATCATAGTGGAACAGGGAATGGGGCTTGTGGTCAGTTCACCACAGATTATCTCTGCTGATCCTTCCTCCTCAGGGGAAGGCTTTTCACAGTCTTCCCTTTCTCTAGCATGGGATCCCTCCCATGGGAGACAGTCCTACACAGACTTCTCCAATGCAAGTCCTTCCCATGAGCTACAGTTCTTCACAGACTGCTCCAGTGTGGGTTCCTTCCTCAGGGTGCGGTCCTTCAGGAACAGGCTGCTCCAGCGTGGGTCCTCCACGGGGTCACAAGTCCTGCAGCAAACCTGCTCCAGTGCAGGCTTCCCATGGCATCACAGCCTCCTTTGAGCATCCCCCTGCTTTGGCGTGGGGTCCTCCCTGGGCTGCACCATGGATCTCCATGGGCTGCAGGGGCACAGCTGCCTCACCATGGGCTGCACCACAGCCTGCAGGGAAATATCTGCTCTGGTGCATGGAGCACCTCCTGCCCTCCTGCACTGACTTTGGTGTTTGCAGAGATGTTTCTGACGCATACTCCTCTTTTCAGTTGTAACTGCTGTTGCCCAGGCTTTTTTTTCCCCCTTCTTAACTATTTCATCACTGATGGACTCTTCCTTGGCCATTGGTGTGTCCATCTTGGAGCTGGCTGGCATTGTTTGTATCAGATATGGGGCAAGCTTCTTGCAGCTTCTCACAGAAGCCAGCCAGCTACTTTGCCACACAAGCCAAACACAACCACAGAGTAATTTAAAAAAGACTGGGATTGCAGAATATTATGTAATTTCATTTACTAGTTTCCTCTTTGCTTCATATACCTCCAGAAATGCGAGAGTTTTTAATGTTTTATTTCTTTTTGGATCACTTCTTTTTTAGAGCTTACATTTTTGCTTAATTTAGTCTAAAAGTGCAGTTATCCAAATTTAACAAGCATATTTCTGGACTCAAGATCTTTCTAGGTGACAAAGCCAAGGAATTCCCTTATCACAGTGAATAGATGAGTGATCCCTTTGTAAGTTTATCTGTAAAAATATAAAGTACAGAGCAATCTAATAATTTTTAAGGAAGCTTTCTTTCGAACAAAATACTTTGGAATAGCAGATTCCTTATATTTCAAATCCAACTCTATTAACTTAAATTTAATAACAAAAATAGAAAAAGAAATTTTTTATGTAAAATTTTAACTTGGAAATGAGAAATGAGGAAGTCACTTTTCTCACGGCATTTGTTAGAACTTAATCTTGGACTGAAACTGAGATGCACCTATTACTTCTTTTGAAGATATTAATTTTTTAGCAGATATTGTCTATCTTGCTGCTAGTAGTAGCAAAGTTCTGCCACCTCGCTAAAGCATTTATTTTTAAAACCTTTTTTTTTGTCTGTTCAAAAGGAATTATAATTAGCACTTATCTGTCATCTCAAAGTCTAATTAGTTAGTCTTGCATTCTTATTAAATTATGAAGAGTTGAAGGTCATGTCATACATCATTTCAAAAGGGAATGTCCCCTACTTTTTTAATACAGTTTTGAAATTTACCACTTTTACAGATATGACATTTGCCATTATAGATTTCAACATTATTATAACACAGGTTAGAAAGAAAAATCCAGGGGTTATAAAGTGCATTGATTTTCTTATTTTATAAGGGGAAATTTGATCTGGTAAGCTCTTTTTCTACAGTCACTGAATGGCGTGATTCACAATTTTCAGGGATTTTATACCAGCTTACCTGAATTGCTTTGTTGGAGTTCAGTGTGTTTTGAAATGATCCAACACAGGACTAGGTCCTATTACCTGTACATGCTATTCAACATTTGCATGGTCATATTCAACCCAGAAACACAGAAATTCCCCTTCTCCCTGCCCCACCAATTACAGAAGCATGATTGTCTGATAGCAGCATAATTTCTGCACTGGAGGAAAATAATAGAACTCGGAAAGGGTCCAGAGAGCAGGCAGTCTCTGAAATGGAGATGAGCAAGATGTGAGAAGCAGTTTCCAAGTCTCTTGGAAGCAGACACAGGGAGAGGTCCCTGGGTTACCCATAGGAGAGAGGCAGGAGCTGGTGGCATGCGATTCTCACTTGCAAGTGGCCCCAGGCAGATTGATGAACACCTTTTGGAAGGAGAGGATTGAAGTCTACAGGCATCACCTTCAGATCTTACGTCCTAAGTCTTTGCTCAGATAGTGCCAGGCCCCGTATGGCCTTGGCTGGAGAGTCCTGGCTGTTCATCAACTCCTGGCTGCTCCTTCACCCAAAAGGCAGCCCCGCAGCACCTTCTCTTTGCTGCAGACAGACTACTGGGTATGAACAGAATGTCACATTAGCCTGCACAGGTATAGGTCACTTCTGTGTGTCTGTCCCTGATTTTCATGTCTGTGCTCAAAAACTGCACCTGGAGTTCTGGTACAGCTGCTTAAGGGAAGACTTTATCCCTGGAAGAAACTGCATTTTGAAATCAGCAGCAAAGGTTTCAGCAAATTTGGTTGTTTTGCTTTTTATAGTCCCCATAACTGAACTATCAATATTTTTTATACTGAACACAGGTATTTATACAACAGAATTGTTTCATTGTTCAAAATAATTTAGAAAAAAACATCCATCTGTGTCCTGATTTGTATTTAGTCAATACTTTAGATGTTACATTTGGGTCTTTATTAATGTAAATAAACCCAATATATTTAACACATAATAAGCATTTTAAGGGGTTGTTTTCTGTGACTTCTTCATTTTGCAATGCCTGTCTCTCTGATGGGGTTTTAGTTTTAAGGCTGCACTGTGTGTTTTGCTGTCAAGTTAATAAACAACTGGTAAAAACATGTGCACCTGCACCACACTTGCCTTCATTAGCAGTGTGCTCTCAGAGAAGGGAGGGAGCTGAGAAAGAAGTCAAAAAACCAAGCTGCAAAGTGCTAAATCCAACTGCATGTCAACGTGGTGTAATCTCGGAAACCTTTCAAAAGGATGTTGGCATATCTGTCCCTTCTATCTTAACAAACTGTCAAATGTCTTGATTGGCTTAAGCAGATCTTTCCAGAATTATGCTCCATGGTGGATAATCCATTTTTGGCAGTTAGTCATTACTTTAATGGTTACAACTAGAGTCAACACTGAAGATTATTATCCAGTTCTAAGCTTACAAACTGGGGAGGAGAGGGGGGTGTGTGTGTCATATATATATATGAAATATCTAATATATATCTATATCTATATTTATGCATTAGAGTATAAGGGCACAAATTTTTGCCTGTGGTTTGTCCATAGAAGTTTTGTTTCCCACCATGCCTGCCATTGTTGCAAGATAAATGAACATGGGACACCCTAGAACCATGGAAAGCTAAGTCCTCATGCACAGTTCTTTAAAAGGGAAAACAGACATTCTGCAAAGCTAGTTGTAGCCTTCTACCTGCTCAGCTGGGAGGCTGAAGATGCCATGAATGTGCTGAGTCTCCTGTTTCCCCATATGATAAATTTGAACTAAGTAGTTTTTGACATCTTTTAGGACAAGTCAGAGTCAAAGCAAACCAATTGCCTGGGTTATGCCTTAGGCCTAGCCAAGCAGGATAACCAGAGGACATCCATTAATCATCAACAAATTACAAAGGAATCACTATGCCAAGTCAAAAGTAAAATCAATTACAGTGACAATTAAGGTGGTCAGATATCAGACCTGAAAGCTTTGCAGTTAATAAATGTTCTAATACAAGGCATCAGAGACTGTAGGCTTCCAAGTCGTTAACAAATAAACTAGACTATTCCTGGAAGCAATAAAACTATTAGTTAATAGGGATTGTTTGTATAATAAGATAAACATAAAACTACATCTAGAAATTAAACAACAAACTAACCTCTTCCCTTGCAAAGAATAAGTGATAGTGAAAACAATAATGATATTGAACGCTGCAAACCTTGTGATAATCACAGTTGCTTTTAGCTGCAATTAGATAACTAGGAAGATAAGAACAAAAGAAAATCAACACCTCTCTTTAAATCGAGTGAAAAAAAAAAGGCAAAGGAAAGTGTGGATTATTCAGTGGCTATGATAAGAAAATGTACAAGTTGTACCTTCTACTCCTATTCTTAGAATGAAGCAAAGTCTAACAAGACTTCCAATCTACAATGCTGTGGAGCTAAATGTATTGTTCCATTGACATACTATAGCATGAATTTTTCTAAGTTGGGTTGAAAATGTTGGAGAGAGCTAAATTGAACTGAAAATTCCAGGTACAAAGAAAAGCAACAATCAATCAGGAGAATTAAGATCCTACCACCTGAGAAGGATCTGAAAGTCTGGGAAAAAGAAGAGAATTCAGATATTAGTCTCCCAACCAAAACTCAGGCAACCATCATACTGCTATAAATATGCAGTTTCTGATTTGAAGATAAATTTTCACCTGTGGGATTGCCAGAGAGTGTGAATACAGAAAGCAGATCCCTCCTAAGAAAACCATGCAGGCAGATTGGAACACTGCTGGTATGCCCAAACTCATGAATGCAGTTTCTCATCTGGGAGAGGTACACCCTTGAGACCTCTACCTTGAGCACATAGACTTTAGATAGGGTCTGGATTTCTGAAAAACAGCTGCCCTCAATCAGTCTACATTTACATTGCTTCAAAGGGACAGACACCAGATGCTTTTCTGGCTCAGTTATCAGGGATCCTTTCCAGGTTGACCTAGATGAAAAGTGCTTCCTGCTCTATGAATGAGAAATTTGTGCACACAATCAAATCAATTTTCTAATAAAGTACAACGACAACAGAAACCAACCAAAACCTTACTCTCATCTATGTTTTAAGTACAAAATAAAATTTCATTGAGTGTTTTAATTGGTTTCCAATTCTTATTTCATTACTAGGATCTCTTGCTCTTGGAATTACTCTGAACTATGGATCAAAATTGCTAGGTTTACAGAATTGAAAATTCACTGTTGTTATGTCCTATTTTGAACTCTCAGTCAGGCAGGGTCATTTCATACCAGACAGCTGATGGCCAGTGCATTCAAGTACAAAGAATTAATGATAGACTCACTCTCTGTCTATTAGTACTAATTCTTATTATTAGTCTTTTGGCTGTTAAAAACAATTATTCAAAACATTTTAAAAAAATCAAATATTCATGTAAAGATGCATTTAAAAAGAAATTGCCAATAATAAAACCTGAAAAATGGAAGCAGGAAAATTACAGAAGTGTACAAAAATGCATGGAAACTGCTCTCATGCTTATATTTTCTGATGTAGAGTCAGCACAATCAGGTCCATGCCTTCTGAATCTCTGGGGGTTTTCATAAAACAATTATGGAATGTCATCCATTTATCACTATGTAATTGGATATACTCAGTATCTGAATCTAACATACAGAATAACCAACTACATACATAGTTATTCTTTAAAAGTTAAATGACCTGAAGTCTAGCATAGCTTTGCGGACAAGTTTCACTCTGAGCCGAAGTTCATACAGTTATTGTTCAATTTTTAATGGGAAACTTTTCAAAATACATATGTATTTCACTTATAACTCTGGAATTTCAGTTTAACAATCTACAGGAATTAGGGGAAGAGTTTGTTTTGTTTTGTTGGGGTTTGGTTTTTTTGACACTGGAATAGGCTTTTTCTTTCTTATTTTTTTAACAAAAAATTAGAGCTGCAATGAGCACTATTAACTGTCTCAGACTGTAGGCACTGCAGTGGTATTTTTTTCTCTACATACAGTTCAGTTCAACAACCATTTCACAACTTGCAGTAAAAATATTAGTTTTATGATTTAACCATGGAGAGCATTTATCTGAGATAATCTGTAGTGTTTAAAAACACCTACACGTTAATATTAAAACCTTGAACTTAGGAAACTCGTTTATCTCCAAATATTAATCAATTCTCATGTTGATGACTTTGTCAAAATTATCAGTGGTTACACGGTCTGTCTTTCCAATCAGATATGGGCATTTTCAAGTGGAGGAGTTATTTTTATTCCTAGATGAATGACAAAGGGTGAAACAGCTGTACGTTTGAGGCACTGTACCTGGCTTAATAAACTGAAAGATTTGACCATGCTCTACATCACCTAAGTGTTTCTGAGTACTTTCCTCTTATGTGCAGTAATCTCCTATCTAGGTGGATTTCTGCTTGTCCTCCAAACTGAACATATTCCAGAGGCCAAACACATCTCCTGAACATACGAAGTCTAATATCTAGGCCACTAGCTGACTTTCTCTGTTTTAAGAATGTTTTACATTTTTCTAATTCTATAATTTGTTTCAGTAGTTAGCTAATTCAGTTATTTCTTCCCAGCACTCTTATTATTAATCTTTAACAATTTTTTCTGTACATGTTGTGGAAGTGAAATGACCAGTTCAACATAACAGGGCAAGATGTCTTTGAAACAGAGAATAACATAAGACTGGGGAAATATGAATAGTTTCTTTATTTTGTCACTAACTTACAGTGTGTCCTTGAGATTTCTATATTTCTAGGTCCTATCTATAAAACAGTAAAAATAAGAATTAAATATATTCTATGCACACATGTATATGTTCCATTTTATATATAAAAGCCATTCTCTTTCAACAGTTTACAGCCTTTAGTATAGGCCTGTCTCTCAAGCTTTCAGTGTTAAAGCTAGATTGCATTAAAACTGGGTACTCTTACAAAGGGAAAACACCAATCTGCTGGGTGAAACAAATGAAAATACAGACTCACCCATGTGCCCACTGGAGTTCTGCAGGATAAACTCTTTCCTTGCTTCTTAGTACAGTGAATTTCAGCATTTTCCCAAGCCCCAACAAATTCTAAAGAAAACTCTATGCATTCCCAAGGTAGCTTCCTGCAAGTACAGGCAAACTCCATCCTCTCTCTAGAGTACCCAGTTCCCACATTGTCCATCACACCTGCATCTCCAGGATGTTCTCTTGCAATGTATTTTCAGGCTTTGCCTGGCAATAAAGAGTACCTAGAGTACCTCCTCCATACAGAAGATTTGGCTGAAAGAGTAAGCACATACTGGAATAGCTGGTTTTTCTCTGCTTCAAAGACTGAGTCTTTTTTTAACCTCAAAACACAAACATATTAGTCTGCATATGAACAAGATAAGCACACCCATATGCTCTGCCAATTCTCCTACCCCAATTTTGTGAAGTCCTTTGCATTACAGGGAGCTGCTAGGTCCAAAGTGGTTCTTTATAGGTCCCAGCCTACAGATGACTTTGTCCTTTGGACTGGAGACCCCATAGTTCTAAAACTATCTTGCTTGCTTTAGTCTTGCACCTTCATTACTCTAAAACCGAAAGCTCATTGATTTCTTAGCCATGTAAATTCTATGACAATCCCCCAAAGACCAGCTTGCCAAATAAAAATAAATTATCCTGCCATAAGTGTTATGAAAACCCTACTACTTAGAAGAATATCTCCTTGTTATAATGAAAAATATCAGTTGCATTACAGCTTGTAGGGTTTCTTTTTTATGTCTGAATGATAAAGGCTCAGGAGACTGATTGTTGCCTGTCAGCAAGAAGTTTTTTCTATGAACTGAAAGTTGTGAGGACTGGACAGGCTAGGGCTACATGGGATTCTGTTTACTGGAAATGTTAAATAGATACTTAATGACCCAGAAGGAGTTTCATAACTTCTACAGCAATTGCAAAGGAGTTGCACAAAACATTTGGTACCTTTGTCATGAAATATTTGGATACATTTCTAAGAAATTTAGTGATGATGCTGTAGACTGTGGCAGAGGGGAAAAGCAAAACAAAGTAAAACAAGTTTAGTCTACTACAGAAAACATGTCAATCTAAGACCTCCAGAGATTGCAGGATTGATAAAATGTTGGTGATTCAACAGTGTTTGAATTACAAGATAGAATAAAAATAGGAGGGTGAGATAAGCACTGGTGACTGGGAATGGAGGAAAAGAAATTATAAATAAGTCATAGGATCCAACATGACTAAAATCTATTTGTAGATTTATTGTTGAAATAAAACACCAAAGGATGGTATGTTGTAGTGTGATCAAAACCAATTAGCATAAGAAATCTCAATAAAACTTGATGAAATAATGCAACAGGTGGCTGAAACCTGCTTAGAAAGTTTACTGAGGATCAACACTGTCTGTGAAAGAGTTTAAACAGCACAGGTGGAAGAAGAACTATTCAGCAGCTAAAAAGATCAAAGCCCAGTAAGGTATTATTCCTGAACAAAAAAATTGTCCAGCCAGAAGAATCTGCATTATATGTTAATGTAGATAAAGACTTATGTTTTCTCTTTAGGTTGCAGGGTAATGGAACAACTTGACCTCATCATAAATAAGCTAGCTCAGGTACTGGAAAGAGTGTAAATGCAATGCTATGCTGCAGTATGTATTCTGCAAAGGCAATTAGAGTTCTTTGCTTCTATAGCTAGCTTCCTTCTAATAAGTTTGCTTGCTACTTACTTATCAAAGCAATCTAGTTCACAGAAAGTTATTTCCAGCATCTCTGTAGTCTTTAAAAGGTCCATGTACCCAGATGTCATGATAATGTAAGACTGAAACAAATGTTATTGGACTATACTGCCAGTTATCAATCTGGTAAGGAAATGGATACTGAATAAATTGTACTGAGATAGATAAAATAAACAAAAAAGTATAAAAAAACTGATTGTGAGGGAAATACCAGCTACCCAAATAAATTATTGTCTTCATTAGATGCTGGAAATCACACAAGGAAATCAGTGACTCAGTTATATTCTTCAAAAAAATTTTCCTGGGAGAAAATGGTCTTTGGCCTTCTCTCAGTTCTCACTACCAGCCCCCATAACATAGGTGAACTTCAAGAAACTGCAATTTTCCTGGTGTAATTTCAGTTTTACCTGAAGTAACTCTGGAGTAAACTTTAAATGCACAGTTTCAGACGTGGAGGTACTGCTTCTCTTTGCCAAGACCAGGCAACACTGGCATTAAAGGCAGGTGTGTACTCTGTTCCACGAGGAAGAAAGAAAAAATTAGGAAGCCTGCTAATATCAGCATACTAACTGTTCCTGAACATCATCTTTACATCAAAACATGGCAAGGGAACCCCCTCTTAACTTATTCTATATTCCTGCTTTATATATTAGCTTCATTAATTGAGTCTGATTTCGTATGAGTTAAACCAATTTGCTCCTTAATACATAATACTAAGACAGCTACTTGTAGATACATGTTGTTTGCCAAAGGCTTATACTAATCAAATCTGCAGCAGCCTGGTTCACTTTTAGGACCCTTTTATGTTCACATTCTAGTGATTTTAAATATTTTTTACTTGACTTAAATAACTTCTTCAGGTTGAAGTAAAAAGATATTAAATTTCAATTGCATTTAAGACCCTTGCAATGTTTTATCATAACTAGACCTTAAACAAACCCCTCTTTAGCTATATTGTTTTCCTTAGCAAAGGGAAATCTCTGCTGCTGCAGCAAAAATTGACTTTTCTAGTGCAGCTCAATTTTGACTTGTAATGAAATTCTCTACTACTGCTGAAATTGGCATCTTCTAAAACATCTTTTAAGATTTTCTTTTCAATGACATATGTTCTTGGAACTGCCCTCACAGCAAGGTTTCTATTCATGACAAGAGCAAGTAAATAGAAGAAAAGAACCACACAATTCTCACCTACTGTCTTCAGTATTTCCAGGACAGAGAGATCAGTTCATCGATTATTTTGGGAGCAACTGTCCCATTCACACACTTCAAGGTCTTTGCTGGGAATGCACACAAATAAAGTACCGATTCCAGAAAGACAGGAAACTACATATACAGCATACTAGAGTTTAATGCATTTTGCCCCAGCAAGAAGTCATTTCTCTATAAAATGTGTGAACCTAATCTTCCTCAATGCAAAATGAAATATGTCAATTCAAATAACTACTTAGAATGTAGTCAGTCATCCCAGCAGGGTAGAAATCTTACTTATGCTGTCCAACATGGCCAAATTCAGTCTAGATAGCTAAAATTCAGGAAAGAGAAAAGCAGTGAAAAATCAGTTCTTACAATGAAAATTGTCAGAGGCATTGATTTCTGTCACACAAAGATGCATACACATACACAGAATATTCAGTCTCTATTTTTTTTTATTCTTTCCTGTAACACAACAAACAGAATTGCATCAGTTGTGCTACTAAGCAACTATGGGAACATTAGACATTCTATTATTTAAAGCACATCCACCTCATGTACAAATGGGGTCTAAAGACTTGGGTAAATTTCAGCCCTAGCCACAGCTTCTTGATACACTAAAAAGCAACTGGAATATGAAAGGAAGAAAGAGTGCTATACAGCAAATTTAAAACCAAATAGTAGATCTCACATTTCTAGAATAAGATTAACAGATCTCCCACACATATCTCAGAGTGTGATTCAGGTTTAAATCATGGTTAAAATGAACCTACTCAAGAGGGTTTCCAAACCTCTAGCAAAGGAAAGTAAGTTAAAAAGTTGGTTGTTGTATTGATCAACACATTTCTTTAGGTGAAATTGGTTGTGTGTCCTGGTTCAGCTACACTCACGTTTGAACGTCTACAGTGAAATCTCAGCCCTCAAAAGTATCTGTAATTACACATGCAATCTTTTCAGCTGCTTCCAGAAGCACAAGGATCTCTAGAAGCACAGGAGTCTCTACAGATAAGTCTCAAGTAAAACTAGGAAGGATAGTGCTTTGTTGTAAATGAGTAAAAAAGCAGATAGTCAAGTTACATAGTCAAGATACTTGCCTCAGTAATAATGCTATGTACTTTCAAGTTGCATTGTTGGAAATCTACTTAAGTATACTCTGGGACACAACACATCCTTTTCCACTGAATTCAGAGTACAAGAAGTAACTGACAGCACAGCCGGCTTAAATGCTTCATTGTGTAGGAAGACTGGCACCATGGAGTGTCACTGTTTCTGATATTGTGGCCCAATTCTCACGCAGATAGTGAGTGGAAATGGGAAAAAAACAAACAAACAAACAAACCCAAACAACCAGAAAGGAACAGGAAAGAGGTGAGAAATAAGATGAATTACTGCATATGTTATAATTAATCCAATTGATTTAAAAGCTTTAATTTTCACACAAAAAAATTATATGAAATCCCTACTGTGTGAAGATTATTACTATAATCTTCAATTATATCTCAACCTTCCTTTTGCAAATTTTTAAGGGCAAAGCCCAATATGATTGTTTAAGGATTAACAAACTAAAATAGCCTACAGGTTGAAAATGTTTGTATCCAATTCTTCTGAAGGTAAATTAAATCAGCTTGTTCATGGGAAAAAGAAATGAAAATAGAGGCATTTCTTTGGTTAGTTGGGACTGTAAAACTAGTTAAATTTTGCAAAACTTGTCTGTAAAAAGACATCGTGGCTTAATCCTCAGCTGCAACATAACATGAAAATGTTATTATTGTAACAAAATTGATAAAGATGAGACACTCTCATTTGAGTTCCTATTGTTTACACTATTTCTATTAAATCAGCTTCCTAACTGAAGTAAAATCCTTGTCAGCATGGGACCATTAATGTCTGCAATCTGAACAGGATTTATCTCCTGTTAACAGGAGAAATCCTGATACTTTGAATGAAATATGGCAATATCCATTTCATTCAAAGGATTCCATAAAGACAGGAGACTACATATTCAGCCTTCCTTAGTCTCAACTATTACAGATTCTCTAAAATTACTTTATATAGGAGGAAAAAAAAAAAAAAGAGTTGTGAAAGGTTATCAGCTTCTAAACTATTTGGTGGAGAATAACAGAAAATTGGCCTGCTGAGTATATATTATTTCTGTATTTTGTGCTTGAAATGATGTAAGAAATCAGCTTATAAGTAAACAAGGTATGTCCTCCTTACCAATCATATGCTGTCATAATCCAATTTGCTGGGGTAAAATCCATTTTACAGGGAGACAAAGAATATATAGGCTGGTACACTGATAGCATATAAAACCTCCTAGTACACAATATACTGCTCAAATCAAGTTGCCACTTCAAGTTTATTGCTTATTCACTAGCATTTGCTTTATATTTTATTGTGAGACAATATGCAAATTCAAAACAAGTTTATTTCACAGTATTTCTGAGAAGCAATATCCAGAATAGCAAACAAGAGACAAGCCAAATATGTTTTAAAACATGATCAAATTCACCAGTAGCAAGGATTATAATTACAGATAGTATTGAATGGATAGGGGTTTCTAATCTCTGAAATCCCTGGCATCAGCTGCTGTAGTAGTTGTGGGTAAGGACCACAAGACATTGGTGTTGAATATCAGATACTGATACTTAAATAATCAGGTCCTGTTTATAATCTTTTTTCTATTTCAGCTTTCCAGAATAACCAACTTCACAGCCCTTTAGCAAGATACAGTTCCATGTTAGAAGAAGCTTTTTCAACAAACTGTCAGGATTGCAGTTCTGGGAAAGTGAAGTGCATATTCTGGTATACTTCACAGTGCAAGGGAGTTAATCACAGTAAATTTACAGGATTGACAGCTTCTTTTTATGTCTGCCTAGCTGTACTCTTACTGCACAAAAAAACTAATCACATGGCCATATCTGAATGGAATAAGAAACTCTTTTGTTTCTGATACTACAGATCTGGGACTATCTATTGCAAACATGTAGAGGTCTGAGTACCAGAAAATGAAGTGTGGCTGCACATTCAAATCTGCAGATGTTAGCAACTAGAAGACAAGGGATGTGTCTATATGTTCCACTAGAAGACCTCAATAGCAACCAGCTGGAGAAAAGAAACAGAACTGGGCATGTAAACATGAAGATGATGTTCACATTTACACAAGACCTATATATTTATGATGGTGCTGGTGAGTCACTATTTTCTTTCTATCTGTGCTGACCTGTGTGTCTGAATGTGTTTGTGCTTGCGTATGCATAAGTGTGTGCATGCTTATCAGGAGCACACACAGGCTGTTACTGGCCAAACCTGGGCACAGAGAGCCATGGCTATGGGGCTAGTGGATAGAGGAACAATGTGCTGCTGGAGCTGTCTTCTGCTGAACTTTGGAGTGTCCCTTGTGAATTTCTTGACATCTGACCACCAAGATTACAACCCAGGTCATCCTACTCAGGACTGCGTTAGCCCCACTGACTGCAGGACAGATGGGTCACATGTTGAAGGAGTACATTGCTTATGATCTCTAACAACAAGGTCTGAAGGTTTACAGAAGATTCATGAGAACCTTTGGATAAGTTAACAAGCTCTGGGACATCTAGCTCCCTAGAAGATGGTGTTTCATCTATTCTCTAATGAAAATAAGACTCATTTTTTTTTTCATTCAACTATTTTACTATCAAATCCCACGGAGACAAAACAGCTAATATAAAAGTGTGTTCTAAGAAAAAAAATAATGAAAATTGTACATTCAGACTAATATCAAAACTTAAAGAAAGAAATTAACACTTAAAACATCCACAGACAATTTTCAGGTTTAGATTATAGAGGGAAAAATCTTGTAAACTTTCAAGATTTTTCAAAAAACCCCAAACAAAACAAAACAAAAACCAAACCAAAACCCACAGAGATACACTATGGATACTCACCTAACCTTCTTTTAACATGTAACTTTGACAGTTATTCATGGAACTGCAATGAAAAGAGACTGAAGTTAAAAGAGACTCTGGGCTAGAAGAGCACATTGGTGTTTTAAGTGCTTTGTTGAGTGACACTACACTCACATGCCTAAGGCCATTCATCCATGCATCATGCCACGTCTCTGTCTATGCAAACACAGCCCAGTTTATAAACACTATGCATCTTATGTATCTTGTAGGCATTCATTGTGAATCAGGGAGCATCCAGCCTGTGACACCACAACTGTAATATTTCTTTCCTATTTCTATGTAAGCTATTAATTCTTCACTCTCCCTTAAACTAACTTCTTTCCTGTTTCTGAACCCTCAGCTTTGTTCTTCCCTAGTCAGATCACTCAAACACTTGCACTCATAATGGCCACCTAACTGATCATCTTTTTCCTCTTCCCCCACCCCCTCTAATCAGCCCCATTTGCTTCTTTTCGCCTCACATCTTCCCTGTTCTCTTTTTTGCCAAGTTTCTCTTTGCTTGCCAAATGTACTTAGTGCTATCCCTTTTGCCACATGGCTGTGCTAACACTTCCAGTTATTCCCAGTGGAGTGTATCTTAAATGTAAATCAACCCCTGAGCCTATTTCACATGTGATAGATGAACCGATGTTGAGAATAGATTTCCCTTTGACAGCTTCCACAAGCACATACTTCTCTATTTGTTGGGTGTGTTATATCAGAGGATCTATTTCTCCAATAGATGCTACTGGGAATCTCACACCTAAGATTTTGATGAGGAATTTAAACCATTCCCAGTCTCACCTGGTAAGAATTAACACACATTAATCTCTCAAAAACACAGCCTCTCTGTGAGTCCTGCTGACAGTACAGATCATGGCTAGCTAAAGCTTGCTTTTTACAAACAAGGGGATATGTCCCCCTTATTGCAAATTTGCCCCCCAAGAACTGTAAATTCTTAGAATGAATAAAGAAGAATCATTCTCTTCTTCTCCAACCTGTTTGGCTTCTTTCTCATTTCTGGACAACAGAAAGTTCCTTCCATAGCTTCCACTGGACCAAAGATATCCTGTAATTTTTTGTTTTCAAGACAGAAGCACTTGACTTATTGGTCCTTCCAGGACAAGAACTCAAATCAAAATCTTTGTTGAATGACACTGGCCTGAAAAACAAGGATCCTGATCCGTTAATGAAATGTCTGCCAACTGTCTCCTGAGATATTTGTCAGAGCAATCCCAGGCACAGCCACAGCTTGGGCTGAGAAGAGATTCAGAGCAGCCCTGAGGAGAAGGACTTGGGGGTGGTGGTCGGTGAGAAAATGAACATGAGCTGGCTTCAGTGTACACTTGCAGCTCGGAAAGCCAACCATATCCTGGGCTACATCAAAAGGAGCGTGACCAGCAGGTCAAAGGAGGTGATCCTGCCCCTCTACTCTGCTCTTGTGAGACCTCACCTGCAGTACTGTGTGCAGTTCTGGTGTCCTCAACATAAAAAGGACATGGAACTGTTGGAACAAGTCCAGAGGAGGGCCACGAGGATGATCAGGGGCTGGAGCATCTCCCATATGAAGACAGGCTGAGAAAGTTGGGGCTGTTCATCCTGGAGAAGAGAAGGCTGCTTGGAGACCTCATAGGGATGCTGGGGAGGGACTCTTCATTAGGGACTGTAGTGACAGGACAAGGGGTAACAGGTTCAAACTTAAACAGGGGAGGTTTAGATTGGATATAAGGAAGAAATTCTTTCCTGTTAGGGCACTGGAATGGGTTGCCCAAGGAAGTTGTGAGTGCTTCATCCCTGGCAGTATTCAAGGTTAGGTTATATGAAGTCTTGGGTGACATGGTTTAGTGTGAGGTGTCCCTGCTTATGGCAGGAGGGTTGGAACTATATGATGTTAAAGTTCTTTGCAACTCTAACTATTCTATGATTCTATGTTTCTATATGCCAGCTTGGCCAGCTCAGAACAGCTTGGCCACACACACTGATGTTCATCTGCTCACCGTTACTGAAGAATTAATCTAATTTGAATCTCTGGCTGTTTTATAGCTGTCCCTGGCAAAAGAGAGAACTCTAGTCTATCTGAGACAATTTACATAGGTTGGAGGAACAGACTTATTGTTACCTTTTCCTGGTGAAGTGCCACTCCTTACTCCACTGGAAGCAACACTCCATCCATTTGTGAATGATATCCATTTGTGAATGACATCCAGTGTAACTTCTTTTCCTGAGCATTGCTCAGATTTGCATTGTCTTCCTAACTCTATTCAGAACTGAATCTGAGATTTTACTCCCACCATCTGTCTAGTTAGAGAGCATTCACTGGCTGGTATCACTTAGAGTTGTGGAGAAACTGTAATTTAAAATGGCTACAACTCCAACTCTGTTTTCTCTGTCAAGCCATTTTCTTTCAGGCACTAATGATATTAGCTAAGGTAACTATTTCCATTAGCTGCTGAAACCTGGTCAGCAGGTGGTTCTATTCCACCTATTCCTCTCCATAGCTAACTGGCTATATTTTCAATTTCAAGGTGTTGGAGTGCATTTAAAAACAGGGGAAAAACAAACAAACAAACAAACAAATTAAAAGAAAATAAAAAGCCAAACAACCTTGTTACAACTTTTGTTCCTTTGTTTGGATTTTATTTTATCTCTCAGTAAAAACAATATTTGTCTGACTCAAAAAAGCAAAGAGTCAGGGCAGACCTATCTTAGATTATGATTATCATAATGAACAACTGACTGTGGTGACCATGATGGGAGGTATTTCATACTCTGGAGAAGGCTTTTCTATTCTGCACTCCTTGCTTCTCACCTTCTTTGTTACTTGCTAGCTGAGACATAGTGAAAGAATTTCATTTAATACATGATACTTTTTTAGAGATGAGGTTTGAAACCTTTCTCTTTTTCCATTTCTTTGCTCCTGACATATATCAAAACAGTGATCCAGATTTCAAAACTGGTTCGTTTTAACCCAGGTGCTATAACTCAGTAATTGACTGAAGGCTGCTGCTTGTAACTGCACTACAATTAAAAGCACTGTTTTGTAAAGAGCTTTCTCCTTAAAAAGTAAAGCTACTGCCCTAATTGATTTTATCAGTGACACCAATGAGAATTTATTTTTACTTTGAAGTCAGCATATAAGATCTACTTCAGGGAGAACTGTGAAACTTGTTAGTGCTAGAAAGCCCTCTTTGAAAGAAAGAACTACTATCTATCTCTCTATTTTAAGACTCTGTTATCACCACACTGCACTGTCCAGTGTTCATGGGAAAGTTTTTTACAGGCTTTCTCATCTCCAAGATTTTCAAAACTTTTCTTCTCTGTGTCAGTAGTTTGTCTTCCTCTCTGTGTATTTAAAATTGTCTTTGGTGTCTTTGCTAACTGGCCTTGCTTCATTCTCTCATCACCAGTACTCTTATCATTGAGCCCTACCCACCTTGAATTTCCACCTACATTATACATCAGTTCCAAAGTAAATTTTAGTAACACTTCAGTGTTACTATGAACTTTAGGAAGACCATAAACAAGAGGATATTACAGAGCACAAGGCTCCCCAGGGTGGGATGGGCAAGGCTTCCAATTCCCATCATCCCAGAGAAAAAAATAAAACATTACTTCAGCCAACACAAAATGTAGCCTTCTCTGCTTGGAATGAATAAGGACATCAACAGCCTAAAAGTAGAGACATTAATACTGAAACACTTAAATATAACAGAACGAGTCCAAACTCCATTGAACTTAATGGCTAAGGTCTTGGCTGACTTCAATGAGTTTTAACATAACTGCAGCAAATTAAGGGCTTCTATATGTCCGGTGTGAAGAAAAAAAAAGGTCAAAGTTATTCAGCATAAAGATTTTTAGCAAACATCTCTGACATCTTGGCAATGAGATGGAATATTTCCAGTCACAGTTATGAAATTTTCTGAATTTATTTCACAATTACTCTTCCCTGAATATGTTTGTCACTTCTGCTGAGGTAACTGGCTTTCTTCCAGTTACCTCAAGTCTCAATAGAATATGCATGCTATTTGATAGTCCTTCATCTGCTGCAACACTCTTATACTTACATCTGAGCACACTAATCAACAGTAGTTAAATCAAGGTAAAGATTACCTCTACAACTAGTCTTCTCTATGATGTGAAAAAGGTGATGTGCACTACTTTCAGAACTTTAGCAAAAGTTCTCTGTCCTAACGTAAGCAGACAGAATAGATCTCCATCTCCATTCTTTCCCAGGCATTTTCAAGTCCTTCCACAAGAATATCTTCCCAGGGCTTTGATCAAAATTAGCAGCCTTCTGAGTCCACATCTATAGCTCCTCCTTTTAGAGCTTATGCTCAAGAGGTCACATTAGTCTGTGACGTAACTCCAAACAAAACAAGATTTGCATCATCTGCGGTATGGAAACAAGCTTTTAGGACTAGTAGAAGTTGTATATCATCAGTTTTCATCTGCTGTTCTCATGTAAAGCATACTGAAGCACCAAGCTGCTCAACTGCTAGACAGGCATGTTTACAGTAGCTCTTAATTCCTTCTTCAAATTCCTATCTCAGATATTTCATTTATGAACATTTTTGTTCCTACGTCTTTAATATTTTTATTATGTAGTGTCAGTTATGACTAAGCATTACTTGTGCCAGTGTACCATCGCACTTACAGCATAAAGCAGAGCAACCACAAAACAAGTCAACCCAGCAAATGTTCCTTTAATGTTACATTCTGGCTGTAAACATTTATATGCATGATTTTCAAATCAGTCTGTATAACAGCTATAAGTATTACCAAAATGTCAGGATCATACTTTAAATTTCAAAAAATTCCTTCATACAAATCCATGCATGTGTTTCCACATAAAGAACAAGATCTTTTTGTCTTTGTAAATTAAAATTATATTATTGAATTATTTGACTCTATATCCACATTTTTGCTACATAAGAGCTTTATGTACACATTCATGTAGAAAGGTACACTAAATACTAGGAAATTTTATTTTATTTTTCATGGAATAGCATTTGGTATGATTTTCTTTGAGGACTGTGATCAAACTTGTTTGAGCCTTGTTAATATATGTCATGTTTTGCCTGAATTCAGGAAAAAGTATGCAAACTGAATCTGCCAGATCTTTCACTTCTGTGAGCAGACTTGTCTGGATAGCTAAAATCTGCTCATTTACAAGTGATTTCAGATTTTCTGGTGAGTGTTTCACATAATGTTATGCATCAAATAAAACTTCAAAGTCTAGTTATACAGGACACATATCTCAAGAGGGAGCATAATTTATTCCTACCCCTCAAATAGCAGGGAATATAGTGTGTTGTCAACTAACCCATTTCATGCAGAAACAAGACTAGGAAGCGGTCAGCATTGCAGAAAGCTTCAGCAGAATATTATGTAACGGAGCTGCTGGTTTAAGATCTCTTTTTAAAGAATTTGACTTTCAGATTCTCTCAGGAAGCAGAACATCATGCAGCAGCAACATCACAAAAGCAATTTTTATGGTGGTAGCTATTTATTTAAACTTCATGAGGTAACACCTTGCAATGCAGTACTTTCAACTGCATAATACACTTCAGAGCTTGGCTGTGTACTTTTTTAACATACAAAAGTTTTTTTTCAAGCAAATGGATTCTTTTTCTTCAGTTTTTTGCTTTACATTTATGCCATCTTTTCTTTTATTTAATAACACAGTTCCTTCAGCATGAGCACAAAACTTTCCTATAATCCCTTCAAAACTTGCCTCTCAAATTTTAGTCAGTCACATTAGTAAGAAAACAGCAGATGAAGTGCCATCTCTTAAAAGTTGAATAGAAAGTGCTTACCTCCTTGCTAAAATGACATTTTTCATCAGATCAATTTTTATTACTCCTAGAGGGCCAAATCGTTTATTCTGTGCTTAAAATGATACTGTCTTACTTAAGAAAAGATGCAAGAGTGGGTTTTTTTGAGCGCTTAGGGGTTTCTTTTATATGGTAACTCCCATTTCTACTCTTATAGTTCAATGTTTCATCTAGAGCAAATACTGAAAGATTATTTCAGCTGCAAAAAAGCAAATAATATTGCTACTCATGTTTTCATAATCAGTGTCATAAGACATAAGTAAATACCTTTCATATGACAAGTAACCAGTTGTTGATAAATGAGAGTAGCATGACAACTAAGACAATTCTCTGTGCTGTGAATTAGCTCCAGGTCAGGGTCACATTCCTGATTAACATGCTATTCATGGGCTGCAAGGTTTTTCCCAGTTTCTGCTTTCAAGGACAAAGAGATTTCAAATCACAGAGATTTAAAACCAATACATATTAAATTTTGAGCACAGTTTGCTCCTATTTCATAACTAAGCTGAAGGACACAACTTCCTGCTGAAGAAAAGGTCATTCTTTAAAATTTCCTTCTACAGAAGCTGTCTTCCTTGTCCTTCTGTCTCTCTGCCCTTAGCCATGGTCCTCCTGATCTCTTGGTCCAGCAGTGGAAGTCATCAGACTCTGCACTTAACTAGCAGAATAAAAAAAGGCAATCAGTTTTCTGAATCTCCTCACTCTCCTCAGAGATGCAATTTACAGCAATGTTACCAGTAGGAAAGAAATGGGAGCATGTGACTAGCTGAAATGTCACCTAGCAGCGTGTAGTATGTCCACCAGCCTTCTCTGCACCCTCTGTCCATTCAAAATGAAGCAACGCAATTGTCATGGGTTCAGCTAAACCACAACAACAATACACAAAAAAAAAAAATAACTGTGAGAAAGCAGGGAATATATGGGAATTCTAATTTTTTTCTTCTCTCTGAGAGGCAACAGTTGTGTGAACACAGATAAATACTAGCCTGAGAATATTTTCTTGCCATGTATAACGGCAGATGAATATATATAGCAATGGTGCTGTCAGCATCACCCAATGAGATAACACTTTTTTGGAGATTACTTGAGTTTGGCTCTTTGAGCCAATGTATTTGTTTATTAAATATTTTTTTTGTTGGTGGTGTTGAATGTAAAAGAGCAATCCCTGGCACACGTCTTAAAGGAACAATGAAGTTGGCAAATAAAGTTGTTATGAACTCCCCTATAGTGGCCTAGGAAGTCCACTGGAAGAGGGATTACACACACCTCTAGTTTGCATGCTATTCTGAGAAATTTTTGCCAAAGACAATTTGATTAATTTTGCTATAAACCTATAGGGGTCCTATTATAAAGTGAAGTAGCAGCAATTGGTCATTTAATGAACACATAATAGTTCTCTAGCATGATGCTTTGGTGATAATTATGTCTATAAATACTTCTGTAGATGTAAATCATAGAATCATTGAATGATTAGGGTTGGAAAGGACCTTAAGATCATCTAATTCCAACTCCTCTGTCATGGGCAGGGGTACCTCACACTAGACCATGTCACTCAATTCTCTGTCTAACCTGGCCTTGAACACTGCCAATATTAAGCAATTGTCAGGAGAAGAGCTGTAAGTGTAATGTGCAGTCTTGGGTTTGTAGGTTAGCAGAATTTCCTTTAAGATACAGAGCATGTTTAAGAAGGCTCCCCTTTTTTTGCTTTTTCAAAGTTGTCTGTACTTTTGGTGCTCTTGTAAATCAGTCTCCAACAGAAAATTACATAGCTCAGAATATAATTTTAGGAGCAGCAATATACAAGTGTGAACCTTGTATAGGGTTACTCTGCCTTTCACACTCCACACACCAAGTTTACCTATAAATTCACCCTATTTTCTCTAATACAGCAGAAGATTTATTTTGCCACCTGTTTAGATGTTCAGTACTTTAATTTGCAAAAGCAATGAGCTGCAGAGTAACCGATTGCTTTAAGTAATACAGGGATGGAAATGGAATTTTCCGTTAGGACTTTAATTGTTCATTTGTTCAAGGCATAAGCTAGTGAATTGTGAAATAAAAACCTCAAAAATGATTGACCATAAGGCTGATACTGAATTCCAAAACCTTGACTCGGAGTCTGAGACTTCATAATGTAAATAGGCTCTTTCAGGTTCAGTAAACAATTTGACTATTACCAAGCCTAGGCTCTGCTCTGATGAGTAAAGTGTAAAATGTGACCAGCTTAAAGAATCATTGCTCTTCATGTGAGGGTAACACCTACTCAGGCTGACTTTAATATTTTTATGTTTTATTGCAGAAGAGCTTCCCTTAGGAATAAATTACATGCCATTCCCATAGTGCAATGATAGTAACTACTAATCAGCTAAATACCTCTTCTGCCTCTGCATCCAAAACCACTTTAGTAATGCAAATTAATGTGTGTTAGCATTAGCTAAATTGGAGAACCCTGGCCAGGAAGACAGCAGGTCAGAGCATCAGGGATATTATTTTAAGGTTACAGGATCTGTAACAGTTGGGGTTTTTTTCAAATTTGGCCTCGCTTTAATGCTGACTCAAAAGGCTTCGCTTTTAAGTCAACTGTAATTGCTCCTCAGTGTTACACTAATTATTGATATGTTGGCAGTGAAATTTTGATTTATTATCCTGTTTTTCAGAATCAGAAACATAGGAACTCCCAGTACTATTAATCCTGGGAGCTGCTAAGGTAGAACACTCCGTGGATTATCAGGAAAAGTTTTGGCAAGTGTTTATATTATGGAGTTCACAAAGCATTGAAACTGATACTGAAAATGGAGTTCTCCATGCCTATCAGACCTTACTGTACCACTCAGGCTGCAGATCGTTTAATATTTGGTTTAGAGCAATTGTAGAATTTGAATTGAAGCATTCACTTATCACTCACCATCCACACTTAACACATTGAGTAATTCACTCCACAGAGCAGATATGACGCTCACAGACAAGGTTCGCTTTGGAAGCCTGTACACTATGTACACAATGAATGTACTTCGTAACATCTGGAAGTGGAAAACATGATGATCCAAACCAGTGTTTGCCTTTAGGCAATTTTAAGCCACATCCATAATAAGGACATTCAATCGAGGTGACTAGACAAAATTCAGTCCAAAATAAAACCTCTGACTAGAGCTGATATGGGGCCCCAGCACCGGTGGATTCAACCTGCAATCAGCTACTACTCTGCCAAATTACTTGCTAATGTAGATACAACCTTAGTCTTATGAAGAAGGTTGTGAAACTGTATAAAAACAAGTCAATCAAAGAAGTAACATCCTCAGCTCTTAATGATGAAGCTTATTGTATTCTCAGGCTATTTAGTCCATATTCCAGAGAATGGATCCACTCCTAGATTCTTATGCAAAATCTAGATATAATTACAAGTTCATTTTCTTTACAGTTTTGATACAGACATAATAAGTGTTTACACAGTATTTTAAGGAAACCAATATGGGATTTCTATACCTAATCCAATACGGAAATGAAATCTTAGTGTAGATTTTTTGTCACCTGAGTTTTCATTCTAATTAAGGCTAATTCATAATTAAGAGAGAATGCCTTTTCCACAATAGTAAAATCAATGTAGCAGACAGGAAACCATATTTCAAGAGGGGGAAAAGGACAAAATGTGATTTCAGAACTACATATTTAAATTGTTACTGATGTTTGCACAATCATAATCCCCAAATCAAATGCTTTCCAAAATATTGCTTGATAGTTAAATTAGATAAAATCATATTAATCATAAGATAGACTTGTATATAAAAGTCATCTTCTGTAAGAAGAAATTTTCAGGTACAGTATGCATAGATTAGCTGTATAAACTTTTTAATTCAGCCCTATCATGTGTGCTACAAAAGGAAATATATTCCATCCCTTTTATTATGCCTCCAGTTACTTTCCATGAGTCTGATATCTTCATTGATGGCTGCTTCTCAGCCAGGGACCTCTCAACAGCATGACTGCCCGCAGCCTGTCACAATACCTGCCCTGCCTCCCACTCATTTGTCTCTTATCCTCAGTTTGTATAGGTTATCTGATTATGCATGTTGTCTGAAGAGTATATTCATGAAAGAATGTTAACAGTTTTCAGACTTAGGATTTTCAAGTATTCAGCTGGGTCATCAATCACCTCATTCCTACCTAGTGCTGTGGTAATGTATTTTTCAACATTATTTTGTGCCATTTTTCTAGTTTTTATGTATTACAATAGTTGCAACTTCTTTGTGTTAGACTTGTGAACAACTGAAATTTTGACAATAAATTAGAGAGTGATTAATTTTTTTGCTAACATTTCTAACAAAAGGCCAACCCTCGGCTGGTCAATCGTCTTTAGAGTAAAATAGGTTATAAATCCATCCAAAGAGATTTCAGAACCCCATAAAGATAGGAGCGTATGTGTGTACTGACAAATTCATTATGTGGAAATTGTACAGATGATGGCATGAGAATATTTTGTTGTTCCCTTAGGCACCTTATATGAAGCATATTTTCAGAATTGCAGTTTATCATATTTTACTGAATTTGTAATAATAAATAATGGTCAACTGGGAGTGAATGGAAGCACAGGATGTTCACTCCCTGCTACAATAGCAGGATTTGACAAGGCAAGGCAAAGGCAAGCCAAGGATCAGCTGAAGAAATTAGCTTTGGAACGTCAAATTTTATATCACCTTCATCCATTCATGCACTCCCAGAGAAAAACCCAATCACACATAAGTTCTCTGCCCATTTCCCACACAAAGAGGACCCCAGTCCCAGTTTGGAAAGGAATTGTGGTGTGTCCTTGTCAGGATTCTGTGCAAATGACTGAAAGATCTTGATTTGGGGGTATACCAATGCACTCATCCAGTCTATATGTAGTTTTAGTCTGACCATCAGACTCCTAAAAGTACTTTGTTTAGTATTAGGCAGAAAGAACCAACAAAGTATCCAACCACCAGCCTAGGGGTCCACTGAAAATGCATAGCTCTTGAAAACAACAGAGTAATTCCACTGAGTAGCCCCAGAAAAGCCCCCAAAAATTAAGCTACTCACAAAGGGATGTTAGAAGTACTCAGTCCCTGTCTGGAGACTGTCAAGCATTTGCCATTACTCTTAGATATCGCTAAAAATTCAGCTTACACACCCTGGTAGCCATATTGGCTTGACCTAATGCAGGTGCCTAATTTAAGTGTTAAGATTGCAGCAGCACAGATGTTCAAGAGAGAAATGAGCAATCACACTTGTAGGCCTGCTGCACACTGTACACTCCCTATGCAATGAATATAGAGAACTAGTCATTGGGTGCTCCATTAGTCATTAGGCACTTCTTGTAGCTTTTCTTCCTATTCTGGGCACTGTAACGATTTTCTTCCTTGTCTGCATAGGTGTTGTGGTTTAAACCCAGCCATGCATCTCATTCACTCACTCAACCCCCCTTTCTCGCCCTCCCCTGATTCCAGAGGGATGGGGAGGAGAATCAAAAGAATGCAACTCCCACAGGTTGAGATAAGAACAGTTTAGTAACTAAGGTATAAACCAAATCACTACTGCTACCACCAATAATAATAATAATGATAAAGGAAATAACAAGGGAAAAGGAATACAGCATCTCACCAACCACCAACAGATAACTCACAACACCCCACCCCACTCAACACTGACCGAATTCCTCCTCCAACCCCCCCAGAGCACTAGCTTTCCGGGTAACTCTCAGTTACATCCTGTGCATGACATGCTATGGTATGGAATACCTCTTTGGTCAGTTTGGGTCAGGTGTCCTGTCCCTGCTTCCTCCCGACCTCCCCTCCTCCCTGGCAGAACATGAGACTCACAAAGTCCTTGGTCAGAGTGAAACATTCAAGCGGTAACTAAAAACATTCCTGTTATCAGTTTTGTTCCCAACTGAAAGTCAAAACACAGCTGCACCAGCTACTATGAAGAAGAAAAAATGACTGCTACTGCTCAACGAGGACAATAGGGAACAAAGTCTGTCACTGCTGGTTAACAAATGGTCCAAACTCTAAATTAACCATTATGATAAGGTGATTGGTATGCAGGCCACTGAAGTTATTTGCACCTGTTGCAATGGGACAAACCCAAGTGTGTCACTAATTATTCCCATTAACCCTGCAAACCCTGAATGGGTCATAGTAAATGGACTCAATTCCCCAGCTAATTTTCAGCAGTTTGCTTCAATTAATGCCCAGCTTACCTTTTCTTTTCAAAATTCATAAAAGCTCATGAAAAATATAGCATGAAAAGATTATGCAAACAGCAGCTGCACAGAAGCATTTTAATTCTTTAGTAATTTTTATACAGTTCATTTCACTGACTTGAACTATTTAGGGCAAAGTTTCTCTGGAAAATCAGGCAACACTGTGGAGAAACACAATGGTAGTTAATAGGAAACAGACACAAGCACTCAGGTGGGGATCTAGATAATTGGCACTCAACTGTAATTCAAAATTATGTTGTAGCTAAAATGCAAACTTTTCCCTAAAACCTAGCAACTATTTTTAGCTTTCCATTTAACTGCAATAATGTCACCTATGTATGTTTTCTTCTAGCGAATTAGGTTTCAGCTAATAAGAGACATTAAATCCATTTTACATGAAACTGTTAATTACAGGTTTTTAAAATGTTTCTTTCTTGGATGCCTTTTGAGATCTTTTGTTTGTTCATTCAGAGTCATTTTGAATCAAATACATGCGGTACTCCTTGAAATGTGTGATAAAAAGCACCTGACAATTTCAAGAGGTTAAGTGGCCATGATCTGTGCACTATCTGTACTGCAGCTGACAAGATGCAGTTTGACACAATATCTAATTTGCTGTGACATTCAAGTTTTAAGTGATGTTCAAGGAGATGGAAGTGCTGGCTCTGAACATATCCCAATGTGTGCTGGTCTTCTGTCTGTTAACTTGCTAATGAACCATGATTGGGTAAAGTAATGAAGAGTTTACAGAGAGCCCCAGGAAACCAATTTCCAATTTTGCAACCAGCAGGCTTTAACTTCACTGCAGCCTTTGCTAATTTTGTCTAGAAGGGGACTTGGATACTAAGTGCCATTTCTGCTTTGTGAATCAGACAGATTTTTCTAATCCCTGAATACGTGCTAATGAATGTCTCTTTTTCAGATCCATTTTATTTCCATCTGTAGTTGTTAAAAATAGGCTGAATATCTAAAAAATTATTACTGAGAGAAATGAAATTATAATCAGTGGAAATCAGAGGAACAGTTAGGCTTGTGGAGAGAAGGAGATTTTAATCTTCAGTCTGACCTGGGACCAACCATGAAGATAAGTGTAAAAGAAATACAGAATGTTAATTTAGAGGAAAAAAAAAAAAAGAAACCCCATTTGAAAAGCTGTTATCTATGACTTCTGTGTGTGACTATAAGAAAACCATGCTTCTTCCCACCCTGCATACACACAGCTCCATTTGCAGTCCATATAATCACATTTGCTATAGAACCATTTCTCTGGAGCCATCATCCTCAATGTTTGTCACACACAGCCACAGAAGGCAGTTGGAAAGCAAATTAAAATAAGAGAGAAATCAAATGTCAAGAGAAAAAATAGATATCTAAGGACAAGTTCACTACACATCTCTCTGCTGAACAGAACTATTTCTATATCCAGGCCCCTGTAATTGCAAATGCCACATTTGTTTTTTTATTCCTCTTCTCAAAACATAATTTTAAAAACACAATTTCAAAAAAAAAAACCCAAAACAATAGAGTACAACATTATAACAGATACGTCTGTAAATAATAATGCAGAAAAATTTCTGCACTATACCTATAAAAACATCTACAGAAGCAGTAGTGTCCATGTTTCAGCAAATCTGTTTACTGAATTAATGCACTTCAACAAAATGGCAATCTAAAATGCTACTCATCATGCAGAAGGGATTTTTTTTCTCCTGTTTTCTTCTGATTCTGAAGTTGCAATTTAAAGAGCTTGCAATTTTATCAGCAGTTGTAATCACAATTATTAAAAGAGCTTTGTATACTTTATTTATGCTTGCATGAGTTGAGGTTGAGATGATTTAAAACTGGAGTACTATAAATTATTTCCCTAGTGAATGACACTATTGTATTGACAGAGGAATACTTTGGGAGATAATGATTAAAACAAGCAAAAAACTGAAATTATGTGGTCCATGGACAACTGAGTGAGGAGAAAATTATAAAGAATTGTGTGTCAATAACTATGCAGCTTCTGTGGCTGAATACGACGAGTACAACTCTTATGAAGTCTGGGTGCTGCTTCCTATTTTCTGTTTTAAAAGACACTTATATGTGCGATATATTTTAGCATTTTAGAGCATCTTCAGATTGAATATTTTAGATAATAGCAACCCGTCTGCAACTGATCATTGAAAGAGTCATGCTTCATAATTATCAGGAAGAAAAGAGCCTTTTTTTCTTTCTATTTGGTTCTGGAAAAAGCAAAAAAAAAAGCAGAGATTCAGTCTGGATTTCTGCCTACAGTGTTATTATCTCAGTCAACTTTCTACTTATCTTAGCTGAGTGAGGAACTCAGTTATTTTAGGTCCTGTTGACAGTGAAGTGCGCTATTCTATTTATTAGCTACACGTACTTATATGCATTCCATTTCCACAGCAAATTCTATTGGATTCATAACTACACATAGTATTATTTATCTAATAAATCAAATTTCTGCTTTCTGTGGTTAAAATATGACCAGTATCTTCAGTAAGCAACAGAAGCCCATTAGAGTCTCAAAAATCAGAAGCTGTTAAGAGAAAAACTCTTAAAAATTATAGACATTTTCTTCAGAAAATTTAAAATCTTAGGGAAACAATTGCAACCCAGGAAGAGAATCCCACCGGCAGAATCAGGATTCCACAAGTCTTGGTACATGCTGTCACAAATGAACTTCTTTTTTTTAACAGGAGTGTTATGAAGATCTTTCTATCATTAAAACTTCAAGCACACATATAATGTAAATAACAATGAAATTTGATATATTGAGAAATGCTAATGAACACAGAAGTACCCCACAGAACAAGTGCTATCAATTCTTCACAATGACATCTTCAGGCAAAAACCTGAAAAAGTTTTGTAATAAGCCTGAAGGTCAACAAATATAGTCTTTATCTAAGCTACAGAATTGAAATCAAGATCCAAGGCTGAAACATGAATTAAACTTTGGCAAAAGCTTTTGAAGGACTATTTAAGGACAGTGGCAAGCCATAGTTGCAGTAGGACTATACAACAAATGTACATCCGGCATCAAATATTGAATTTGTACAAGAAAATGAAATTTCATCAAGAAATTAGTAAAATGTGTCAGTTCCACTGCTGATGACAGCAAAGGCTGAGTTTTAGATTGCACACCTTTGAAGGATCTCTTAGAGATTGAAGGTGTATACACATTTGAGGATCAAGTATGCATCACTTGTCTGACACAACTTAGTCCTTGTGCAGCAACAGAAGTACCAGGCTAGTCTAGTGCTCAGCCCATACTGGACTTTGCCTTCCAGCTCAGCTTCTTAGAATTTCATGCCATAACAACATCTCCACAAAGACATTATTGTGGCCTTTGAATATACAAAAAGGGCTTGCAAAAAAAGGCAGAGAGAGGTCTTTTACAAGGCCTGTTGTGACAGAACAAGGGGCAATGGTTTTAAGCTGAGAGTACAATTAGCTTGGACATGTGGAAGGCAGTTCCTACAATGAGGATGGTGAGACACTGTCACAGGTTGCTCAGAGAAGTTGTGGATGCTCCATCCTTGGAAGTGTTCAAGGTCAGGGGCTTTGAGCAGCATGGTCTAGTGAAAGTTGTTGCTGCCCAAGGCTTGGTGGATTGGACTAGATGATCTTGGGAGTACTGCCAGTTCTACAACTCTCTGATGAAATGTGGCAATACGCATGGGTTGGATTTGGCCGACAACAGTGTTGAGAAAATGTGGTGAATCAGAACAAATTGCAGCAGTAACCCATTAAACAGAAAAAGAAACAAAAGATAGATGAAAAGGTCTGTTCTGTTGGTGGCTCTAAGAACTTGCGAAAGAAAGGAAAAAGTTGCACATAAATCCCAACTGTCAGTCTAGCAGTATAAGCAAAAAAATAGGTGACAGATAGCTGAAAGCAGAAGCAGCCACTCAAGAAAGCTGTGGGCCTATCCCAACTTCAAGGAAATCTTACAAACAACTCCTTAGTGAGTTGTGTGAAAGAAGCTCTGCAATAGGAGTGTCCAGCTCTGACTAGGAGGAGGGAGGAGAAAATGTGTTTATTGAACATTTAGGGTAGATGGACCTAGCAGAACCAATTCTATCAAGCACCAAGACCTCACAAACACCAGTGGCCCATGCACCTTTTTACTCTCACACCAAACAGAAGAGATGCTTACTTCTGCCACTGCAGTAGACCCAGCTATCTGTGCTGCAGGGACAAACAAGTCTTAATAGTGATTAGTGGGACACGTGACTCTTATGAAAGGTCCAGTTAGGACTAGATTACAAGAGAGGTGAAGAGCACAAAAATCCCAAGGAGTCATAAATAGGCTTTAGGCACTGCTACTGAAGAGAAACACTTTGTCTTAACTGAGCTCTCCAGACTGAACAAGCAGGGTTCCTGAGCAACATGTAAGTTTTAAAGCTTCTTCAGGCAGACATAATGTTTTCCAAATTACTATAACACTATGTTACATGTGTAGGCTGTAAAAATAAAAGAACAGAGATCGACAGAAGGAGATTGAAACAAGGGAAACCTGAATTCCTCAGATTGGCTGTTATCTCTCAGATGAGCAAAATTAATCCATTTGTGTTAAGAGACTGTAGAAGACAAGACCTTAGAGGAATAAACTTCAGAAAACAGATGTGCAATAATTTTCTTGGCATAAATGAAATTAATTCAAGTTATTAATAGTTGCATAATGAAAGCCTATTTCTGTTTAGAACTCACTGCATTGTACGCGTTTACATAAAAACCCACCAGAGTGTGACTATGTTGTATAGAATTGCAAAGCCACTAATTGAAAATGTATTATGGAAAGGAATGCACGGCTGAGATACTTTATTCAGTCCAGTAACAGATTCTATGACATTTGCAGCAATAGCTCTCTATTATCTACATTGTATTACTTGGTAAATTTAGCAGAAAGAAGGGAATGGGAAAATATGAACACAAGAAATATGAAAATAATGAAACTTTAATGTAGCACAAAAAGTGTGACAGATGTAACACCACAAAGAGTCATTAAATACTTCCCAGTCCATCTCTTTTTATCTTTCTCATCCTGTCACTATCAATTATTCCTAATGTTTCTTGTTCTTGCTAGACTTAAGGAAGCAAAATTAATTTATAGTTTTCGCTTGTAATCTTTCCATCTAAACTGGCTGCTGACATTTCAAGATGCTGATCCATGTGATACAAAATCTCTTGTAGTGAAGGAAAGGGTAACCATTTTACAAGGTAAGCCATGGGTCATTCTAGTACTTGTTTGTTTCTAGTGCTCAAATCTTAAAAAGAAACATGTCTAAACAGTAGCAATGGTTACAGTTCTTAGCTAAGCACCTTATCTTATACTTACTTCTTGGTTTCAGGCTCACAGAATATTCCAGTAGAACTTATATTAGTGTTTTTAGCCTGGAGCAATGCAGATGAAAGAGCACCCTAAGCAGAACTCTTTTGTCTTTGTCAGCTGTGGACAACCAACAAATACACTTAAAATAAAATTACACTGATATACCCTGATCTGATTAGGTTTATTTAAAGTAATAACTGCCATTAAGTCTTTAAGAAATAAAGTTGCAATCACCTATAAATATGTGCTGAATTCACCTAAAGCAATATTTTATATGCTAAACTGAAGTAGTCCAGCATATAGAATGAAAACATTTTTTCTTTTTCATAAAAATAAGCTGCTTATTCTGCAGACAAAGTAATGCCAAAACTAAATTATTACTTAATTCTAGTCATTCTCCTCAGTTCAAAATATTTCTAATAAACACAACCCTTGAAAAAATATACAGTAATCAGTAAAACATTAACACAGCCATTTTCATTATAGAGATCCAGGCTATTCCAAGCAAATTTGTTTCAATATTTAAAGGGATGCATTATGCATTGGGTTATGCTAGATTACTATTAGTCTTCTTTCTACAATGTGACAGAAGTGTTGCTTTCTACAGCTTGGCAGGCTCACCTGTAAATATTAGGGTCTTTTTTCTATATCTGTTGTCCTGGGTTCAGCAGTTGCAGTCAGTTTTTCTTCTCTTTAGTAGCTGGTGTTTTGACTTAACCCGGGAAAAGGCTAATAAGGCCAATGTTTTTGGTTGTTGCTGAGCGATGTTTACCCTGACCAAGGACTTTGTGAGCCTCATGCTCT